>PVKH010035778.1:0-11689 GCA_004027955.1 Chaetophractus vellerosus
CCCCCGGCAGTTTGTACTATAATAATCGGCCATCCTCCGGCCACAGCCAATTGAACAGATTTGTGCACCTCACTGTCAGGGATTGAGTCATGTCCCCCGTAGAAGGCATGCTAGGTCCCAAGCCCTGGTCCTGTGGATGTGAATCCATTTGTAAAAAGGACTTTTGAAGATGTCATTAGTTAAGATGCCCAAACGGAATGAGGGTTGGCCTCAATCCAATATGACTGAAATCCACATGAGTCAAGGAAATTGGAAATGGAAGGACAAGCCACGGGGAACGGCCAGAAGCTGGAAGTCGACGGCAGCCAGAAGACAATGGAGAAGGTGCCACCATATGCTCTATGACAGAAAAGCCAAGGACCAAAGATTGCTAACAGCTAGCCCCAAACTGCCACAGTTTCAGGGAGAAAGCATCAGTTTTGGACTTTTAGCCTCAAAACCGTGAGCCCGTTGTTTAACAAAATTCAGCCCGTTATATGGTATTTGTCTTAGCAGCTAGGAAACTAAAAGAGCTTTTGGTACGAGAAAATGGAAGGCTGCTATGACAAATACCTAAAATGTGGAAACAGCTTTGGAATTGGGTAATGGATAGAGGCTGGAAGAACTGTGAGGTGCTTGTTAGAAAAAGCCTAGATTGCTTTGAAGAGACTGTCGGTAGAAATATGGACGTTAAAAGTACTTCTGGAGAGGCCATGGAAGGACATGATGAATATGTTACTGGAAATGGGAGGAAAGATGGTCCCTGTTAAAAAGTGGCAGAGAGTGTGGTGAAATTGCCTTCTGATGTTGAATGAAAGGCAGAACTTGAAAGCAGTGAATGTGGATGTTTAGCTGAGATTTCCAAGCTAAGTGTGGAAGGTGCTGCCTGGTTTTTCCCTGCAGCTTATAGTAAAATGAGAGAGTTGGGGAGTGGGTGTAGCTCAGTGACTGAGCACCTGCTTCCCATGTACGAGGTCCCGGGTTCAATTCCTTGTACCATCTAAAAAAAAAAGAAAAAGAGAGAGAGGAAAGGGATAAGCTGAGAATTAAACTCTTAAGCACAAAGGAACCAGAAATTAGTGATTTTGAAGTTTCTCGGCCTATCTAGATAGCATAGATAGAAGCAGCTCTATCAGAGCACTCCCTGAGCTTCTGGGCAGTGAGTCTCCAGAGGACAGGGCTCCAAGGAGGGTTTAGCTAAAGAGAATGTGGCTGAATATGGAACCAGTCAGCCATTTCAATGGAAGTCAGGATGGGAAATGCAGTTATCCAGGAAGGATGTGTGGAAAGTTCTATTGTCTGATGGTTTGAAGCCCGTGGAAATGTATACAAAGCCAACAGTCCTGTACAAACAGAAGAAATACCTGAAAGGGACTGAGGAGGGACCAAATGAAGGAAGAATGAGTTTGAGGGCAGGGCTATGGACTGAAAAGATCTCCTGGGACTGAGAGAGCAGACCTACCCATGTGTGTGAAAGGGTGGTTCTGCCTCTATGTTTGGTGAAAGGAGTCCATCTGCTCGAGTACTTGCAGGGGGCGGGCTTTGAGCCCCATTGTTCAGGGAAAGTGCCACCACCACAAAGCTCAGAGAGCCTGGCCACCATCCTGACGCTTGGAGAGGGTGGAGCCTTCACCACTGTGTAAGACCCTCCTCCCTGCACAAGCCTTGGAAGGGGTGGTGGGGCTGCAGCTTCATCAAGCCTGGGGGACAAAACAGGTGATCCATAGATGATCCCCAGACCTTGAAATCTAATGGAGTATTGCCCTGCAGGGTTTTCAGAATTGTTTGGGACCCATGACCCCTGTTTTCCTTCCAATTTCTCCCCCTGGGAATGGAAACGTTTCTCCTATGCCTGTCCCTCCTTTGTATCTTGCAAGCAGATAACTTGTTCAGCAGGTTTCACAGGTCTACAGAGAGAGTGGAATTGTGCCCCAGGACAGACCAGCCTGTAACTGATTTTGATGAGACTGTACTTAGCGTTGTTACTGAAATGATTTAAGGCTTTTGAGATATTGTGATGCAATGGATTTATTTGCATATGTTTTAAAATATCCCATTGTATGGGAAACTAAATATTCATCCAAGAGGCGGAGCCACCGGCTGCCAGGAGCCAATCAGATTCTCTCCACCGAGCAACTGATGGAAGTGGGAGCTGAGTTCTGTTCATGATGGATGCCTAGCATCCTACCTAAGGCTCCCAGCTGTCTGCTGCTCTTCCTGCACATGGTGCTCCAGCTTTTCCTTGGGTTCTGGAGGACGAGTGGCTTATGAGAAACATTCCCTTCTTGTTACCATACATGTTCTAATATAAAGCTGGGGGCTCAACAAGTCTATGTGCCCAGGAACCTGGAAGCCTCCTGGGAGACCCCTCATGCTCAGGGAAGGAGGAACTGGAAGAAGCTTGACTGAGCAAGGCTTTGGGGATATTGTGATGGAATGGATGTATTTGCGTATGGAAAGAACATGTCTTTTTGGGGTCCAGAAGGTGGACCCCAAAGGTGGGGTCCTGTAAAAGATGGGGGTAGGATGCTTCTGAGTGCAGTGTGGTAGAATAGAAGGCATGGAAATCCCTCAGACCTGTTCACACATGGGGAAACTGAGAGGTCAAGTCAAGTGGGGCAACCATGGAAATGTGCTGCTCAGATCCTTTGCCACGGGGAGCCTAGAGGACTGTAAGCCCTAGGGGACTTTTTAAAAAAATAATTTTCTTTTTAAGGTTCCAGGGCTGCATTGAACTGGGACCCCGTTTGTGGGAAGGCAGCACTCAACCAATGAGGCATATCGGCTCCCCTGAGTTGGTTTTTTCGTTTGTTTGCTTGTTGTTTTTGTTATTGTTGTTTTTAGAAGGCACTGGGGACCCAACCGGGACCTCCCATGTGGGGAGCCGGCACTCAACCGTTTGAGCCACATCCGCTCCCCCGCCAGCTGCCTCTTGATCCACCACCACAATGACGGAGGCCACACTTCCTCCTGGGCTGCAGGGTGGGGCTACTACTGCACTCTCATTCTTTTTTTTCTTTTTTTTTTTTTTTATGCCTTTTTCCTTCACTTTTTTTTTAAATTGGATAAAACTGACTTTATTTATTTTTTTGTCTTTTCATTTTTTTATTTTTTAAAAGAAACTTCGATTGCATATATGTTACAGAGAATATATAGGGGATTCCCATATACCCCACTCCCCACACCTCCCACATTTTCCCACCTTAGCAACATCTTTCATTAGTGTGGTACATTCATTGCAATTGATAACGCAGGCTCATTCTTGAGGGAGGCGGAACTCCTGTAATGGCATCTTTGGCTCAAGGATGCCCCACTGGCCTGACTGAAACATTCTTGGAGTTGCATGGCCTCTGAGACTCTTCTACCCAGCCTCTGTCCTGCCCCCTCTCCTTGTACGGGGGCCGGGCCTGCATCATGCTCTAATACCTATCCTTGCCTACTCAGGCTTTCTCCTCTTCATCCTTCACAGGCATTGACCCCCAATAAATCCCTCGCATGTTTTCTAATTCCATTTGTTGTCCCCTTCACAGAGGACCTGAACTGATATACACAACCAGTCAGGACTCAAACCTAAATCTACCTGAATCCCAAGCCACTTCTCTAAACCACCATCTTCCACTAGTATCCATTCATGGCACCTGCATACATTAGAAAAAAACAGGAACCCCTGTCTTAGAACATATCAAGAGATGCACAAGTAACTTCAAATAACCTATACATAGTTAGTAGCAAGGAGACAGAGACATACTGGGTAATGAGCCGGCTTTCACGGAAACCTCTGAACAGCCTTCTACCACCTCCTGGTCCTCACCCCACCCAGGGGTAAGCCCCACATTTGGGCAGCCTAAATCTTAGCTACTCAAAGTTAAATCTGGGGTCCAACAGCAATAGCATCACCTAGGAGCTTGTTAGAAATTTAGGCTGTATTAGTTTCCTGTTGCTGCTAAAACAAATTATCACAAACTTAGTGGCTTACAACAACACAAATTTACTATCTTGCAGTTCTGTAGTTCAGAAGTCCAAAATGGGTCTCCTTAGACTAGAATCAAGTGTCAGCAAGGCTGCGTTCCTTCCTGGAGGCTCTAGGAGAGCATCCACTTCCTTGCCCTTTCCAGCTTCTAGAAGCCATCTGTATTACATGGCTAATGAGCCTCTTCCTCCAACTTCAAAGTCAGCAACCGCAGGTTTAGCTCTTCTCACGTCATATCACTCTTCTGCCTCCTTTTTTCCACATATGTGAATCCCTTCGATTCCATTGGGCCCACCTGGATAATCCAGAATACGCTCCCGATTTTAAGGTCAGCTGACTGGAGATGTTCATTCCACTTGCCCATGTAACGTAACACATTCTCAGGTTCCAGGGATGAGGGTGTGGACATCATTGGGGGCTGTTATTCTTCCCACTACACAGACCCTAAGGCCCCACCCCAGACTGAACCAAAATCTGCTATTTAACAGGCTCTACAGGTGGCTCAGGTATACATTCAAGTTTGAGAAGCACTGGCCGAGAGGCCCTGCCAGGACAGACATCACTCAGGCTGCATTCCATTCAGGACTGCCAGACTAGGGGCTTCCATTAGGCCACAAGGGCCACCCTGGAAGCCTGATCGTCTCAGCCCGATAGCCTCAGCTGCAAACATTTCCTCTCCCTCCACATGAGCCCCAGCCCTCCATGGAGAAGGAGGCCTTTTGTCTAGAAACTCCAGAAATTGAGACAGCCTAGTGGCAGCCCTTTGAAGTGGTTTGAGGATTCTAAAGTATGCCCCAAGGGTGAGAAAATGGGAGTCACATGCAGGTGTGAAACTTGCACACATCAGAGCAGAATGGAGTTTGCTCATCCCCCACTGCAGGTCCCAGGATGGATGGCCCTGGGAAAAGCTCCGCAAAGCTTGATAAGAACTGTGATTACCTACAGCGAATTGGAATCACAAGCTCCCAAAGCCTGCCGGGAGGGCCTTGCAGGTTTGACAGATGAGGTAGTAGGCTCAGAGACTTGCCCAAGGTCACTCAGCAAGTTTGGAGGCCAGGTGCTAGGGCCAGCAGGGCTGTGCCACCAGAAACGCCCCCCTGTTTCTGATTGACAGTTGTCTGGAGGCTGTACCTCCCTGAAGACCACAGGGGAAGCACAGGAAAGGGCCAGCGACTGAGACCGCCAGCCCTCTGGCTCTTTCTGTTCTGATGGAAAAATGATCCTGACAACTGCCTGGACGCTCAGCCTGATCTGGCCAGTGCCTCGGGCCCCGGGCAGCCAGCCAAATCTGGAATTTTCCAAGCAGCCAGTGCAGCCGCAGAAGCTCTCCAGGCATCACTGCTTGGGCCCCAGCAACTCCAGGCTCCCAGCAGGAAATTGAGGTACATGCCTTCCCCAGGAATGCTGACAGGACCTTTCCTCCCTGGAGCCAACAGCCGGCAGGTGTCAGTAACCAGCTGCCAGCTCAGAGCACGCCATTGGGGTCCCTAACAGGTGCCACAACCAGAAACTTCTTGGGGCATCCACTTCCTGCCCCTGTCCCAGAGCCCCCCAAGGAGCTGACATTTGGAAGCTTCCCCCACATCCCAGCAATGCACAGCTTCCCTTTGCTGCTGAAAAACATCTGGCCGGCTTGGCACCTAAGCTGGGTAAAAATAGCATGCCATCTTGTGAGCGGGCGCCACGCCATCTCGGCAGATGGAGACCAGCCGGCAGCCAGGAGACCGCGGACGGTACCCGCCGCATTTGCAAAGGGCAGGATTCGCAGCTGGAGGGGTCACCGGCTGAGTGCCAGCACCCTGGGTGAGAGGAGGTAGAATAAGAGGGCCAGAAAGAGGTGCAGGACCCCTGTGCCCTTCACAGGTCAGATGGGGCCAAGGAAGAGAGAAAACTCACAGTTATGCTGGAAGGAAGCAGGATGTGATGCCGAAGCCCTGACTTTGAAGCCAGACCAACCCAAGCCTGAATCCTGCCTCTACCCTTTTACCCAGACATTAATCAAAAAAACACTACAAATAAAAGCAAAATGCCAACTGCAATGAGTACCTCAAAGGGAAGGTTAGTGGTGCAATTAGAGCCTATAAAAGCCAGAGTGGGGGCTAAGCTAGGATGACCAATGAGGAAGATAATTAAGACCTGAAGGAAGAATTAAATAGGGAAAAATGAGAGAAGGTACGTGAAGCTCTTAGCACATGCCTGGCACCTAATAAATATTGTTAAGTGGAATTGAGTATTGGTTTCTACTTATGGAAAATAAAATTGTAACAATGACAATTTCTTCCTTTGAGGAGTTAGAGGGGAGGACTCTAACCGAGCACCAGGATGCTGAAGAATCATGCCACAAGAGAGAGTCTGGCTTCATGTCTCCACTCGGAAGAGAGCCAGAAGCCAATGGATTTTAAAAATAAAAACTCATAAAAATTTCTCAAGCCTCTGGTAAGACCCATTTAGAAGTCCCGAGACACTGGTGAGTTCAAGCAACAAAACTCCCAGGACTCCCTTTCCTATGAGCTTCAGCCAGCTTGGCTGGGGCCCAAACCAGGTTCATATCTAATCTTTTCCCCCTTTCTACAGGCAGCCTGAGCAAAACCACCTGCTCAGCCTCAGTTTACCTGGTCCTGCATAGTGCAGGCTCCCTTCCCGCCTCCACTGACTGCAGACTCTTGGCTACAGGGCATTGAACTTTACCCTTGGGGCACAGCTTGCTTGTAGGGTGAGCAGGAAGCTAAATTTCCCCTCTGAGTACAGTCTGCAAAAATGGTGCCTTTTTGACAGCTGTAAAGACTCTAAGGAGAAGACATTGGGGAAAGAAACATCAGTTGTCAAACTGTGAGGTACTCTGCAGTTAGCCAAAGGGGGGCCCCCTCCTCATGGCGGGAGCCACCACCAACCAACGTGCAAACCACGTTGTGAGTCCCGTGCTACCCCGAGATCAGGTACATCATGTGCATATGGCCACCAAAGAGGAATGGGGCAGAGGGAAGCAGCAAGAGGGGGTGTGGTGGTAGACACCTCTTGTGCCCTGCCTCGCATCCCCTCCACCCAGCTTTGACTCCAGCGGCTGCGGTAGCAATCCTCCACGCTCAGGTGGGGAAATGAGCGTGCTAACATCCACGGGGCAGTCCTTGACCACTGGGAGGCAGGAGCCAGTGTGTAACTCCCTCCCATTCTCCCCCGAGGAAGACAGCTCTGGGGGCTGTTCTAAACGGCTCCTCAGAGAGTCCTCAGAAGCCGTGGGCACTAGTGGCCCTCGGGGGATTATCTCAGTAATAATTCCTTGCGTTGCTTTCCCTTTTTCCGTCTCTCCAAGGGGTCAATTCCCAAAGTAAACTGCCAGTGTGGAAGGCCTTTATTCTCCCATTTTGGGGGTAACCCAAGCCAAAACTGTTGCCATCCTGCCTTTTTCCCAGCAGCCGTCAGGGCCGTGGGCCTTGCAGTGGCACGTGCACAGTTCTGTGGTCAAGACTTGCTGTTCTCTCCTTTCCCAACTGGAGCCTGGACAGCTGGACGAACCTCTCTGTCATGCCGGAAAGATCCGTAGCCCAGTGCCTTCCAAACGTGTTACTAGTGGAGCTCTTCTGTAAACAAAATCATAAGTATATAGCGGGCATTTATTTGGGGCTGTGACGCGCCCACTCCTTCTTCCTGGAGAACCTGGTCTGCTCTTGGAAATTTGCCTTGTGCCTGCTTGTGAGTTCATAGTTGGAGTGAGGGGCCAATGTCAGTTTGGAAGCCCAAAGGGCCATGCCTTCCCTTCCTGTCTGTGGTGGTTAATTTCATGTGCCATCCTGGCTTGGTGATAATGTCTGAGTTGTTTGGTCAAATACCGAGCTAGCCGTGATTGTGGAGGTATTTTGTAGATGAGATTAGTATCTATGATAGGTTGATATTAAGTAAAGAAGGTTTCCCACCGTAATGTGGGTGGGCCTCAACCCATCAGCTGGAGGTCTTGGCAGCAAAAACTTAGGGTTCCAGAGATCCAAAGAAATTCTGCCTCCAGACGATATCCTCCATCCTTGCTGAGTTTCCAGCCTAAAGAACTCAGACTTGAGAATTCAACATTACTCTCACTAAAATTTCCAACCTCCGGTCTGCCCTACAAATTCAGACTTGCCAGCCCCCACAATCATTGAGCCAATTCCTTATAGTTAATATAAATAAATACCTAGGTCCTGTTGGTTCTGTTTCTCTAGGGAACAGGGTTAACGGCTCAGCCACCTGAATGCCTTCCTCATGGGGCCATCATCATGATGGTTCCCAATTCAGCCTCTGAACTTCCTTGGCATGGTCCCCCACCCCACATTCCACCCCCCATTCCCAAGCCTAGTTCTCCAACTTCTTACCGAATCTTTGAATAGCTGCCCCCAGCTCTAATATCCTTTTAATAAATTTCCTCTTTTTTAGCTAGGAGGTCTGTTTCTGTAGCTTGCACCCAGTAACACTTACTGATACTCACGGAATCCCAATAATGGAGAAAAGTAGAGACGCTTTGTTAATGAGAAAGCGTGGTCAGGAGCTCCTTGCTCTTGTCATAGCCCCTAACAATAGCTTCTTATCTCCAATGTGCCACTAGGGCCCCACAGATCTTAGCTTGAGAACCTTTGAGCTTGTCTGATCCCCTTTGAACAAATGACTAAACAAGGCAAAAGAAATTCACTGATTTGCCAAGATCCCAGGTCTACTTAGCGATGGCCTGAAACTCAGGCCTCCTGCCTCCCAGGGCAATGGGCTCCTACCATACATGTTAGCTGACTCACTGGAATTTGAGAGACAGAAAGACAACAGAATTAAGCCAAAGGGCCATGTTGATAACAAGTGGGTGACATGGTGTCTTGCACACTTCACCAAGACTGCAATAAACAGCAGGAGTAAGTCTTGGAGGGCTACCTCATGGTATCAGGCTCATTTCCCATGTCTGCTCTTCCTGTCCACTGTTGATGGCTGGTCCATGTGAGGAACTGCCCTCTTGCGTGGCTTGTGGCTGACCAACTCTGCCTCGGTAGGCACACCTCTGCCGTGACACCGTGAAGTCATAAAGACAGAAATGCTTTACAAACCACTCCACCAGCCTTTCCCAATAGGACAGCTCCCTGATTCCTAGTCATATAATATGCTCTGCAAAATATGAGTCCTGTGATCAAAACTTCATTTCCTAGATCCTAAGATGTGCTTTCTTCATTTCTTCATGTAGTAATATTAAATGAGAGGTTGTGGAGTGAAATGGTTATGAGCCTGTACTCTGAAGGCTGACTACCTTGGTTTGTTTACCAGCTATGCCACGTACTAGCTGTGTGACTTTGAACAAGTCATTTAACCATTCTGGGCCTCAGTTTTCTCATCTGTAAATTGGGAATGAATTAATAGATCCAATTGTGTTAGTTTGGGCTCTGCAAAACACAGAAACCAAGATGAGATTAGATGTGCAAGAGATTTATTAGGGAAAACACCTGTCAGGGAACATGGTGAGAAGCTAGAGGCTGGAAATGGGAAAGTCTGATGCAGACCTAATCCCTGTTAAAAGGAGAGGGAAGGAAGAAAGGTTGGGTAGAAAAAGGCTCAAGCTGTAGTGCAGTTCTAAGAAAGTTTTGGCAAAGTTTAGGGGAGTTCTTGAGCAAAAGTCACCCCATCAGAGGAGTCCTGCATCTGCCAGGAAGGGGCCTGCCTCAGTATCCCTGCTGTGCTCAGCCACTGGCTGGGAGTAGCCCCTGGGAAGGGGGGCCTCTGCCCAATGGGGTGGCACATTCTGGCCCAGCAGCCAGAGCCCTGGTCAATTAAGCTTGCACAGCAGGAATGCTGAGAGTGCATTTTCAGGGTCTAGGGCCTCCTGAACCTCAAAAGGTAGGATTAAGGAGCCAGTTTACATAAAAACTTCAGACTAGTGCCTGGCACATAGTACATATTCTGTATGTGTTGCTTTAAAACAAACAAATAAGAATGCTTCTGAAAACCAATTTCTACACTGGTTGTGATGGCTTTCCTTTTTTGTTTAAAATGCTAACAAGCTGTTGTTCTGTTATTAAATTGCTGATACATTTTACAATCAATCAGTGCATCCTGGAATTGAGGAAACAAGTTTGGAAAACTTGGCGAAGCATATGCCCTCACGGAGATGTGCGTTATCATCCTAAAGCTTCTGAGAAGTCCTGCAACAGAGGGACTTATTTGACTTTGGTTAACTCCCTATTTCCCACACTTCTTTGGACACAGACCTCTTGTTTACATAACACTTTTCTCCTTAGTTAAGGGAGTTGGATTCCGTGGCTTGTGCCCAAATGCCAACCAATACACGTGGAGTCTTAATCTATAAAATGGATAAACATGGGACTGCTCTTGTTAAAGTTGGGAGTGGGGACAGGACTAGAGTTCCATGGAACACATTTTGGCAAATGCCACGCTTTGCAAATGTCGGTTGCTGTTGTTTGAGGATTCTCGGGAATTGGGTTCAGAGAAAATGAATGGAAGGGTGGAAGAGGAAGAAGGAACATTTCCTGATAGGCCCAGGCCACCCCACCCCACCCCGTCCTGAAACTTTTCCCACAAATAAAGCAGAACTTCTGTTCACGTGGGCAGGAGATGTGCAGAGGCCGTCCTGCCCTCCCCAGAGGTGGCCTTGCAGACACGCCCGGAAGGGCACTCATCTGAACCAGCCCTTGGGGAGGTGAGCTCGGCCACCCCCACGCACTGAGCAGAGCCTCTTCTCAACCGCTCTCCAGAGAGGCATAAACGCACTGTGAAATATGAGGAGACCAGAGGCTGAGCACCGTGCGTTCAACACCCGGCTGAATGTCTGCCCTGCCCGCGCCGTGCTCCTGAGCGGGGGTTCAGAGATGAAAAGTGATGGCACGGCTCATTGTTGGCTCAGACCCCTGTGATGCACCATCTCACTCTTTAGCAGTCACCTTTGTGCTCTGCCCAGAGCTGTGGCACCCCGAGGTACCCCTCTTCAGCCACACTGGGTGTCTCCTGCTCTCGGCAGGCCTTCTCAGTGGCGGTGTGGGCACCACAGGAGCCTGCCTGGCCATTTGGCTCCTGGCACACCTGCAAGTGCAAGTCATTTAATAGCTCCAAGAGCAACCCTCAATAAATGGGGCCAGATGCAGCCTCTTCTGTCTTGAGTGGGCCACATTGAGGGTCGCTACATAAGCCGCTCCAGGGTCCCAGTGGGACAGAGGCTGGTTGCCCTCAGCAGCGACCCACTCACTAGAGCAGCCTGGCTTGACCGGCTGCCCCCACCCCCTCGTGGCCCCCTCCCCAGTCCCTACACCCTTCACCAAGAATAGCTTCCCCAAATAAATGATCTGCACAGAAGCCCTTGTCTCAACTTCTGCTTTTCAGGGGAACCCAAGTTAGCACAACATTTTTGTTCTTGTTTTTTAAAATAAGAATGCTTTGTAGCAATTGAAACGGCACGTACTTCTATTAACTCCTTTGCTTTTGTTTTTTCTTTTTTTCAAAGATTTATTTATTTATTTCTCCCCCTCCCCTCCTCGCTGTTTTGCGCTCGCTGTCTGCTCTCTGTGTTCTTCTGTGTCTGCTTGTCTTCTCTTTAGGTGGCACCAGGAACCGATCCTGGTACCTTACAGAGTGGAGAGAGGTGCTCAATCTCTTGTGCGACCTCAGCTCCCTGGTCTGCCGTGTCTCCTGCTATCTCTCTTCTGTGTCTATTTTTGTTGCATCATCTTGCTGCACAAGCCTTCCATGTGGGCCAGCACTCCTGTGCGGGCCAGCTTACCACATGGG
>PVKH010035779.1:0-11691 GCA_004027955.1 Chaetophractus vellerosus
CAAAATGTGGAGTCAGGCAGGTTTTCCAAGGAGCTCTGGAATTCTTGCCTATAAGGTAATCCTGAGAACAACCTGGAGAGCAGATTCTCTCCATGGCTGGCGTGGTATTTCTTTAGCAAGATCATGCATGATTGATCTGCCAGAATGCTGTTGACACATGGATTTTTGGTGACCATCACTCATGTCAGCCAGAACAATTTCAGGGCTCTGAACTAATGGTTCTCTTTCTTCCCCCCATTCCCTGGACTTGAGCCACATGCATAAGCCCTTGCTTTCCCCTTACACACCTGCGTGCCAAAGGCTCAGCCACGTTCAGGCTGCAGTACCTGTGGACAGCAGTGGAAATGGCAGGCATCGTTTATCCAGTGTGCTTCCATTGCTGACACTCAGAGAAGTTATCCCATATCTTCTGCAGATTCTGTGCCACATGTTGGGCGGTCTTCCAGGGGTGGCCTTTTGTATCTCCTCCATGTGATTGCTCTAAAACACCAATGGGTCCTTCCAATTGATGTTTTTTTTCCCCCTTGCTTCTGATTGATATGGCTATGTTGTGTTCTTCTTGGTCAGTCTTAAACCTTACCCAGAGAGGGACTGGCATTCTTGATGCAAATTGGACTCCTCTTTCCTCTTTATCTTCAGGCCTTTTGCCTATCCTTCTCACTGATGGAAGGAAGGGGTTCCATCAATATCAAAAGAAATCACATTGTAGATGTACATTGATTATGACATAAAGAGTTAACGAAAAGACATGGTTGGAAGATGTGTTGGTCTATATTTTTGCTATGAAATCCCAAGTGATAAATTTAACATGATCAAAAATTGAGTTATCTTTAACAGTTTCCTGCACACTCTGGATTAGGTTTACATTTGTAGTTACCATCAATGTAGCAATGTGGTAGCAATCATAGAGAATCATTGGAAGCCAGGATTTAAGGTGACATGATAGCTGATGCAGCATGATGAGTGATGATCTAAGCAGCATTAAATAAATGGGATTAAGGAGCTTCAGAAGCAAAAAAAAATCTGTTTGAATACAAGCAAGTTGTTTAGAACCATGGCATTGTCAGTCATAGCAGTGTGGCCGTCTTTTTTTGGTAAGCAATATGAAGTTAACCAGGTACAATGCTGTTGACAGCAGAGAAAATATGGTGCACAGATGTTAAACTGAATCATCACATTTAATGGCTGAACAATAAATAAATGCATACTTACCTCTTCTATTCTCATTATTGTAAATCTTCGTTAAATAAATAACTTTAGTTCACATGTTCCTATGAATCTTGTAATAAACTTTTAAAATTGTATTGCATATGTATATATATATATATATGCAGCATCCTTCCAAAAAAATTTTTGCAAGGGCCTCAGCCACCCTACAGAAGCTTTGTTTACTCCCTTTGCACTGCATTGACTATCATATACACTCAACATATTCTAAGATTTACAGTATTGATTTCTACTCTTCTACTACATAGATGAATTCAGCATACTGTGATGTTGGGTTCAAAACTCTAGCCAACAGAATCTCTGAAAATACTATTACTGACCAGAGCTATTCCTAGCAAAGAACATAAAAGTTTCATTTATACTGCAATATCATTTATAATGGCATGCTAATACATATTTTTGCAAATTCTGAAATTATAATTAATCAGATTAAATTTTCCTCTGAATTTTGTGTTTGAGTTGCAGTGGTAATTGATTAGATTATTTGACCAAGTCTTCTCAATAACATATGTACAAACCATTTCTTTGGAAAAGACACTTCAGTAAATGGTTGTACCATTTATTTCTACTGATTTTTCTAGTTGTTTTGCTCTCTGAAAGTGTCCCGTTCTAGACCTTAAACCCTAAATCACAAGGCAGCTTATTGCCAGATGCCTATGTGCAGAGTACGGTATTGAAACTGTTGTCCCCACAGTCATCACAGTCCATGTAGAAGCCCTCACAGGAGCAGTCCTGTAAGAGATTATGGATCATTTTAGGGTGTCAGCTGTGTGCTGAGGACTGACAGCTGAGCTGTATCTTACATGCAGCCAAATATCTTCATAAAGGATACAGCAATGAAAGCTGTCACTGAATTCTCATGCTTCAGCAGTAAGCTTCTAACTGATTCACTGGAAGTCAAGTCAAATCAAGAATGGAAAGATAACATGAAGGAAAACCAGATCAATAGCATCCTTTTGGGAGAGCCACTGATAGACTGTGGCTTCAATGCAGCATGAAGCTCCCAACCAAGAAAATGTACGTTTAGCACAGGTCTCTTCTAAGGTGTTCAGCAGGAGAGGAAGGTTACAGCTGGATACACCAGGGAAATGCATATGAAGCAAGTTGGGTTTCATAGGAATTCTCCTGTTAAGTAAATCTACCTACAGTAGAGAAGATAGTTGCATGAAATATTTACCAAATATAAATAGTCAATGATTTACAAATATGGTACATTGGAATCCAACCATTCAGGATACATAGATTAGGTTTTACAAAATATTTGCATGAAGTTTATATTTAGATATAGGGCCTTAAATGTATTTAGCTTATCTTTTCTGATTGTAATTCATCTAGAATATGTTTTATTTCTTAAATCAACAGTATATTTGATAGATTTATCTGGTAACATTAGAAGGAAATTTGGAGTAGGGATTCCAAATAGACAAGTGATTTTCACTCCATTTTTTAAAATGATGAATCCTCTTTGATTTTTTTATAGCCTCCAGAACAAAACTTCTATATTTTTTATTTTGAAATATCTCCTGTGTATATTACTTCCTTTCCTATACAATAGTCACAATTCTAATACAAATACCATCAATAACAATCTATATTAAATATTTAACACCATGATGAGAAAACTACTTATTCAAAAGAGATGTTATATAAAGGTAGACTAATTTGTAATAAAGGATATTTCATACATTTAAAGTTACCAAAATATATAAATATATGTACATACATAGTAAATTACCTAGCATTTGGTTCTGTCACAAATTATCAATCATTTGGCTCTGTAAAAGAAAGTATTAACAATACGTTTTTTAACCTAGTGGAGGAAATTGATATTTTGAGAAATGTGTCATCATGATGTTTTGAGTCATGGAGTTTGAGCACACTTGCTGAAGACTAGGAAATTCAAATTAAAGGAGTTGGTTTGGTTCAGGAAGAAAGCAGACCACATTAAATGCTTCTCTTTCAGAAATTGTCTGATTTGGAATCTCAAACAGGGACATTAAATATTCAAGAGTTTTTATAAGGCAAGCAAGTCTATGGATATTTTGTCATACAACTTTAGAACTTCATAGACACAGAGTTAATGTAATTTCATTTGTGAAAATCAATCTCTACACAGAGGAGGTTTTTTGTTTGTTTGTTTAGTTTAGTTTTGTCTTTTATCCCTACAAGCATTCTTTCTTCTTACCCACAGTGTTGATCTACTGCATGTGTTGAGATATTCCTATCTTTCTTTAGAATAATAATTCTAAGAGTAAAAAGATAATTTTCCATTCCATTCTGAATTTGTCATGAACTCAAAAGCAAAAATAATCCCATCACCAGCACCTGATTAGTTTTCCTAGATATTCCTTTCCACCCCTTGGGTGCTCCAGTATGCTCTGGATAAATCAATCAGCAAGCTGTATTGATTGTCTAACAGACATCGTCAACTATCTCAGTCTCTGGCTACCTTTCCCCAGTGAGCTCTGCTGACTTAATCTGCTTAGATTAACCAGCAGCTTCTCTTTTATATCTCCTTGAAAGCTCTATCTTCCCTGCTGAGTTGACATATATGAAAACACAAGAGGAAATAATATTCAGAATCCCTCTATCAACCCCCAGCCATCAACTCCTCAGTTCTTCAGACCCTTTAACTCACCTGAGATGGCAAAGAATCCAAACTCTTCATCAAAGGAGTTGAGCACAACAATATTACATTGATAACCACTGTGGCAATGCCTGCCTATGTGATGTTGAAAATATTCTTCTTCCCGTGTATCCCAGAGAGGATACTGCTTTCCAAGTATGGATCAATGTTCAGAGGGACGGATATTCATGTTATTCTTGGAAGAGTAGTTGCCTTAAAGTTCAGGGAAGAGACAGACACTTGAGGAATTTAGAGCAGAGAACCCAGTCCAAGTGACCCAAAAGAAAAAAACACTGGTAAAACAGCTCAGGGCAGTTTGCCCTTTGTCTGTGTTCCAGGCCTTGTGGACAAAGACATCAGAGGTGAAACCTTGGGCTCTGGTAGGTTTTGAAGATGAATGCCAATTTCTTTCCACTACAGAGTTTATAAATTTTGGAAGATGGTCATTGAAGATTTTTTCCATGGGAATAAGTGGAACTGACATCTTTTGGGTTAAGTATGGATTCTATAGGGAAAATTCTTGGTGCCTCTGTGGCATATCTGGGCTGGAAATTCTCACCCTGAGCCCATGCTGAGATCCTGGGAAAAGCTATAGTTGATAATTAAGTGGACTATGAGATTGCCCAAGGTCTCTAAACATCATTTAGTCTTTACTCCTAAGTCCAGTTGAGGGTAAGAAATTTTAGTCCTTTGATGAACTTGCATGCTTAGCTGTTGTTGAAAGAGGCCCTTGCTTTGAGGCACCTCTTTTGAGAGATAAGTGGAATCAAGACTCCAGTCATTGAGTGTGAGAGGTCACCTGATCCGAGGAAAGAATGGTTTTGAAATCATTCCAGCTCTGAATAAATGAATCCAGAAGAGATGTCCACACCTGACTGAACTGGAGATACCTGTTGCATACCTGAGGAGATGCTCAACTAACAAACTGCCCCAATTGCTGACAATTCTGCAATTTCACAACTATGAAATTTCCAAGTCATGAATTCTCAAGGAATATGACATTTCCCCACTACCATTCTTGCAGCACCAGCTCCTTGTCATGGACTGTGTCCATGCATTCAATGACAAGCAGTTGAAGGCCTAGTACAGGCTGAAGGCACTGTGTTTCCATGGGTTGGTGGACATTCCCCTAGTGTCTGGTGAAAGGCTCATAATGGCCTTCTTTGACAGAAGAGCAGAAGAGCAGAAGAGTTGCTCCACTGTGCAGTGTCTATCATTTCCAGCCAAGTCATCCACCAAAGGGTGGAGTTTTCTTTTAGTAGCAAGTCAAAAATAGACATAATTAATTCCATTATGATATCTATATTTCAATTTTTCATATGTGTTTATAGCCAATATTACATATTCAAAGCCCACAGCAGATAGACAGGTCACCTACATCATTGAAATGTTAAGAGACAACATGGGAGGACTCTCTGGACAATGACAAACTGGACAAACTATAAATGTTCTTTTGAGGGGGAAGCTGCTCTTTGCTGATGCCACTTGGGAATGTGGATAAGCCTAGCATTTTCAGGTTTTTTCCTGAGAGAAGCCAGCAAACCAGATTATTCTGTAAAATTTCCCAAATATTAAATATTTATTCCAAATAAAATTTTAATACTGTGCAGGTAAAACACATAAAGTCTAAAGGCCAGAGCTTGCCTGTAAGTATACTAGTCATGATGGTGAAAACTTAAGTGATTTTAGAAATGCCAGTTTTGAGATATAGATATAATTAGATTTTTTTGTTGTTATTCTTTCAAAACGTTCAGCCACTTTGTTAGGAAGATTAGGCCCAGGAAAGCATCTACATTCACAGGGCCAAATCGTAGGCACCCACTGCATGTTCCTCTTCTCTCTCTCCAAATCCTGCACCTCCTAACTTTCATGCCCAAGCTCAGTCCACAATCCCCTGCTCAATAAATGACTCCCCTAGCCCACCACTGGGACATAGTAGTGAACAGATTGCCAGTGCGGCCTCCTGTCTGCCACCTTGGGGGAAAGAACTATGCTGGGAATAGAGGTTGGCTCCCTGGGTCCAAGTTCCCAGAATATAGTGAAGAAAGGGGAACAACAGACTCCAGGTGGGCATGTCTCCTTGGCCCCTACAGTCTCTTCACACTGTAAGAAAGGGGATGGTCAGTGGAGGGCCAAATATGTGTTCACTAAAATGCACTCTAGAAAGCCGGCACCTGAGGGCTGAGTCTAAGGATTGTATTGAGGGAGAGCAAAATGAAAAAAATATTTTGGTCATTGGTTGATCCCCTACCCTTTGTCCTCAGATCTATGTCTAGAGAAGTTTAACTTCTATATAATGTACTCCATGACTATTTACAGAACATGATGTCTGTGCTCAAACTTATAAAAACCTGTTTTATCTGCATTTCATGTCTTAGTGAAAGATTAGCCTACTGCATCTTGTAAAGAATTATTTGTTTTGCCCAGAAAACATTCTGCTAAGAAAGCAGCTGAGAATGTTTTTTATGGAGGACACAGTCACAAATATTTTCTCTATGGGGATTCTTGCCTCTCCATGCTCAAGTCCTATGAATTCAGAAATATGCAGCAATTCAAAGTTGAAAAACTCCACAAGCAGAGCCATAGTTTAAAATGTTATATTTTTCTTGCCTCCTATATGTGAGTTATAGGTGTTTGGTTTTTGAATCCTCCAGAAAGGAGGTTTTCACTAAGATGCTATGAAGAGAGATAAGGAGTGTGAGAGAAGGCAGGAAGGCAGGAAGAAAGGAAGAAAGGAAGGGAGGGAAGAAGGGAGGGAGGAAGGCGAGAGAGAGAGAGCGAGTAAGCTACCAAGCAAGCAAGGGACTAATATTCTTTAAAGAAGAAAGTGTTTTATGGTTGTTTGAAAATCTACTTTAGAAATAAATTCTTAAATTGAACATTGTTCTCCATCCCAGTGTTAAATGGCTTGCTACTTCACAAAGAAGATAGTGCAAGAGGAAAGCAAGGATCACAGGTTAAGCATCTCTAATAGTATAGTACTAAAACTGAAGCAGCTGTTAAAATTCTTAAGCAATTTTTAAGCAGAGCCAGTAGCACAGGTCTGTAAAAGGACACTCCGGTAATTTTGCTCATGCCCAGTACATTGAACCTCCTTATTTGAGGGTTGTTATCGCAGCCATAATGGTAACAAAGTTGTGATCAAAGTGGAAAATGACATTTATTTGCCAGCATTTCTATGTTTATTTTAGAGCTATATATTTCATAAACACTAAAGCATTAGAGTATTTGATAAAATATTTTCAAGAATATATAAACACATAAAGAGACTTACAGTTTTAATTAAGATATGTGTTTTCACACATGGGGTGCTAAGCAGAATTAACAACATGAGTACTTCTGGGAACTGAAATATTTATGGAGATAAATGTGATGAATATGAATGACATTTAAAACAATTTAAAGGTCAAATGTCAATGAAACAGTATGCTAGGAATGTATGAGCATTTCTTGTATGTAAAAATTTGCAGCAATCTTTGTTTTCTGTGCTTAAGAAATTGAAGTTTTTAACTATCTAAATTATTTCAGGAAGCCCATGGGAAAAAGGTCTTGTAATAAATGATTGAAATAAAAAACTAGATTATCTTGGTCAAAATATCCATAGAGCACTAAAACTCTATGCATTTATCCACGTAATATATTTTACTTGTTGATTACTCAGAGTTTTTGTCTTGTCTTGTTTTAAACTGTAGTGTCAAGAGCATTCCACTAGAACTCTGCTATCAGACCTGTTTAAGCATAGAGATAGCTGAGACAAAACATAGGAAACTAGAAGTGACAAACAGGACAGACTTCTAACCAATACAGAACAACTTTTAAATGGCATATGCAAAACAAGTCCTCTCTTGTATAACGCTTTATGTTGATTTGTAAGATTTTTTTCTTCTAGTAAGATAATTATTTTCATAAATTAATGACATAACCTAAATTTCTTAATCAGTATACCAAGTGTATGAATAATTGTGGATATTCCCTCTAAAAGTATTACTTTTATTCATCTATATTTCTTCTCATATTTTGTTATTAAAAATACTTATTTAATCATTAAATACTATTATATGGCTTAAGGTACCTGTATATTTTAGTATCAAGACTTTGAAAATGAATAGTTTATCTCTTCATTTCTAGATACTACTAACATTTTGCCTTACAGATTATTTTCATGTAGCAGGTTGCCATATTGTTTACAAACAAATAAACCACACCAAATAAAATCCTGGAAATGTGGACATTGCATGTACAGTAGAAGCTTCCTTAATCAACTTCAAATTAAGCATCTTGTTTGATTGTGATTTATTTGTTCAATTCCTTCTGTAAAGCACTTACTAATGAGCACATTTTTAGAACACTCATGGCTATTAGGCCACTCATGAAGAGATCTTGGCACTTGTAGTTACAGCAGGTTGACTTGAGTGCCTACCAAGGGTCCACTGGGGTTATTCTCAATTTGCTTGTGCCAGTTAAAGCTGTGAAAAGTATTAGGTGATTTAATTAATTTTTACATAAGTTGTTGATATATTTGTGCCAAAGAATATGTGTGTATTCTCGCATTTGCATTAAAACTACCTTTATGCTTTAGCAATATTAAACAAAAGGAAATTAGCGTTTAAATGTTGTTAAATTAATTTTCATCAATTTGGTTAATAGCACAGCTCTATTGGAGGAAATAATAAGATTTGAAAGAAATTCCAATTCAAATGGTATTATGAGGTGAATTTTTAAGTTTTGATTTTGTTTGTCTCTTCTTTCCTCTTTGATTTCCCATCCACCATAATAAATAAAACCATGAATATCTCTGAAATCAAATTATATTATAAAGATGGGTATATCACCCATCTATGGATCCATTAAAAAAAATCTTGGTCCTATTTAAAAATATTTTCTGCTAACTGCACATTAATGTTTTAAGTTAAATACAATTACAAAAATATCTGTGAATGTTTTAAAAACAACAATACAACCTTTATGTGACTATTTCAATTCCAAAGGCTTCAAGAGAAAGGAATTCCTTCTTCTTTTATTTCAAATTGAATATTTTATTAAAATGGTAGCTGTCTTTTTAACATGTGCATACACATGCACACACAGAATGATCTGCCTCTGGAAAAAAGAAATACATATGCCTAAGGGGGAAATGAAAAATTAAAAAAAAATCCTGTGGGTTTTCATTTCTGTAGGCAATTATGTCCACATCACTTATAAAGCTATTGCCAAATCTGTCCAAGGAAGCAAAGTTTGAGAGGGAAAGAGAAAAATCTTGGGGAAAAATTCCACAGTTACATACCAAAGCTCTTAATATGAAAAAGCTGACATAAAGTGGACTTTTGCCATGAATTTTCTCTGCAAAATATGGGGAGAGGCTTGTCAATGGGCAGAAAATAAGAGAAGGCAGTGTGAAGTGGGCTTTTGGGTCAATTTTCCTCACAGTATTGTGCAGGGTCATCGATAAAATGCTTAACCTTTCCCTGGAACCACTCTCAGAACTTTTCCAAGTTCTGTGTTGTTCATTTGGGTCTTTTGAAGGCAGAGTTGTATAATGGACTTCTAGAAAAATAACCATTCCCAGAATTTAATAATTGTATTCACTTTTTAGAAAGAACATAGTGACCAAATAAAGAAAGAAACAAATAATCTCTCAGAAATGCTTAATTGTGAAATACACGAAGATTACCTCTATTGGGTTGAATAATTGAATTTATGCTTTTAAGTTATCCTTGGGCAAAATGGCAATTATTTTGACTGCATTTGTTCATTTATCTGTTCAACAGTTTTATTTAGTTTCAAGAACATATCTAAAGAAAATCGCATTTTCAATTCAGGGACCTCACTCTTTTGAATCTTGCAGGATTTGTGCAGGAGCACCATCTACCATACAGTTAGACACTTAGATTGAAGAAGCTGCTGGATTCAACATGGAGTAAGGAACCTCTGAGTAAGGTGGCAATGTGAGCATGTCCTCTAATTCACTTGCTAAACCCAGAATTAAATAAGCAAAGAAAATAAGAGAGAAATATGTATCCACATAAATGTGGAAGTCAGGAAAAGCCGCCATTTTCAACCCCAAGCTCCTAGGAATTTTGGCCCCCTTAACTGTAGATTAAAGAAGATCAGAGAGAAGAACTCCAAACTTTGTTTTAAGAGAAAGCAGGAATCAATGAGAAAAAAGCATAGCAGGGTCTCTTCAAATGTCTTTAACTGAAGAGCAACGAAGAAAAGGCTCTGATAGAATTGGGAACACTCCAATTTAAAACAATTTTCCATTGAACATTAGAACACTGAGGAAGTCATGAAGTATGCTTCTCAGATCTCCTACTACAGAGAACATAACTGTTTGACAAGCCTGCTGCTGCCTTTCTGAATCCATCACTATTCTCATTCTGAGGCTATACTTTCAAAAGACAATAACTGGGCACAGCAGTGATCCTAATGCGCTTCCATTCCTGTAAGATGAGAGACTCATTTAACTGAAGATTTTGGCTCAAGGACTCCCTTTTGACCTGACTGAACCTCTTTGGGAACTGTGTTGCAGTTTGTGTCTTCCTACCAGTCACCCTTGTTTCTTCATCTCCTTCACTGATGGAAGACCTACATAGTGTCAGAAGACAGAGCCCTCCCTGACTTCTTTGGCTCACTCACAGATATGCTTCCCAGTCCTTTTCATATAATTATCTCTTGCATATGTAATTCCATTTTTGTGCCTTTACTTCTCAGAAGAGCCAAGGTTGGTTGAAGAAAACATTCAGGAAGATAAGGATTTGGATGGGACTGACTCACTCATCAGCCAGCAAGGAAGAAGATGCCATCCTGAAGAGTCTGTGGTCATTGATATTCCTGTGAAAAGAATGTCAACCAAATTGAAGGAGGGTGACCTGGGAAATCATCCTGTTACGTATTTCCACTGCAGGTGCAGTATTTCAGGCATTTGAAAGATATAGGGAAAACAGTGACTACAAGGAGAGTAAAGTATCCTTTTAAAATTAAGTTTAATGACGTCTTTTTAGGAACATTAACAAACAGTTAAAAGCTAAGTATGAGACACCTTATCTCCTTGAGTGAAAGAAGAGACACAGCTGAACAACAGACTAAGGAACTGATAAAGGCACAGAGTTCCACAGACTTTACATGTGATATTTAAATGCTCAACCAAAAGAGTTTTTTTTTTCATTCTAAGATCAGGTTTATGGTTGCAAATACCTGGGAATCCTGGATCATGAGAATGAGAAACCTGAGGGTATTTCCTCAGCAGATCCCCTTGAGCCTTCAGAACTTGCAGAAGTGACCCATTCTTCCATAGTAAGAGGTAGAACTTACTGTTGGTAGATGCTGTAGAGGCCTCTCTCTGTTAAGGAAAAGGTGCCCCCAAGGAGATGCTCCAACCTCCTCTCTGGAATGCCAGACAAATAGCTGGGGTTAAATGCCAGCATAACTGTACTGAGGATATGTTGGGCCTGATGAAGGGAGAAAGATATTAATTCACCACGGGATCTGAAAGAATTACGTAGCATGTCTCAGGAAGAACCTGGGGAGTATGCATGGGGTTGGCTTTTGAAGATGCTATATATCAAAGTGGTCAGAAGTGGAGGCTGAAATCAGCAAGACTTGATTGACTTGAGAACACTGTCTTGGGGGCATGCTTACATGTGCCCCAATGGATGAGACACACTCACTGCAAGATTGGCTAGTAGAAGCCTAGAAAAAGAGATGCCCAAAATGAGCGCAGTGTAAGGAATAAAGAGGATGAGGAATGTGAGAACGTTAGAATAAATATATTTTGTAAGGTCAAGTAAACCACCAGAGGATTGTGCTCCGCAGCAGGACTGAGCAGACACACATTTCAC
>PVKH010035780.1:0-11690 GCA_004027955.1 Chaetophractus vellerosus
GCTGCAGACGCGCTGAGACTGGTCACTGCGCAGGCGTGGCTTTCCCCGCTTGTGGGTGGCTTCTGCTTCCATTCACGGCCGGCTTTCAGTTCGTGGGTGGCTGGCTGTGCTCCATTCACGGGCTACCTGCCCTGCCCGTGGCGGCTTTTGCCCTGTCTGTGGCAGTTTTTTGCCCTGCCCACGGCGGCTCTGGCCCGCCCACGGCGGCTTGCCATTCTCAAGGTGGTCTGCCTGCTAGGAGAGGTCCCCGGGAACCGAACCCGGGGCCTCCCATGTGGTATGCTGGTGCCTTATCCACTGGGCTATCGAGCCGGCCCCTGGTTTACTTTTTAAAATATTTCATTCACCATTTTTATTTGTCTTCAGTGGGAGAGTTGTTTTGAATTGCCTCACCGCCATTAGTGGAGGTAGAAATTCTCTGCAGTTTTCTTTGCAACCTAATATGTGTTGGAGGCTGAAGTCTCCTGTGAATGGTAGGTGCATAGGGCAGGGATTCTTAACCGTTTTTTGTGCCATTGACCCCTTTGGCAGTCTAATGAAGCTTATGGTCTCTTTTCCAAGTGATGTTTTGAAATGATTTAAAAAAAAAAAACCCATAGAATTAAAAAGATAAGCAATTATATTGAAGTATCAAAATAGTAAAAATCCAATGTTAAAATTTTGTGACTTTTAAAAAATTTACAATTGAATAATTTAGCAATGAGTTTAAGTGATTATAATTTTGAAGCAGTGGTGAGGGTCAATATTTTATGATAGCTCCAATAACTGAATGTGATAAGAAAATATTTGCAGCTTTTGTTGGTGACAGAGACACAGATATTGCTAATACCACACTTTTTTTTTTTTGCCTATTTTCATAATGTAATATTGTCTTAGAATTCTTAATTTCAGTCAGAGGTTAGTTCAGTTAGAAGTTAATAAAAATAAAGATAGGATTTTTTCCCTTCCAGATCTCAATAAATATACTTGAAAAATTCATTAAAAAATACGGTGCTTTGAAAGAGTATATATTGCTTTGATAAGGGAGGCTGTAACTGAAGCTGTGGAGTATTATTTGCACCTTACAGTCTATTATGCTGTCATGTTGGTGAGTTTGCTGAGTATATTTGTAGGATACATACAGTCCTTTTCAAAGTATTATTTAGCCTTTGAAGGAAATAATTTCATAATTGTCCCAAATCAAGATGTTTTAAACTCTTGTATTTTCAACTTTCATCTCATATTCTTCACAGTCAACAAATGATTTCTCCTAGTACTGTGACTCCAGCAAAGCTGTTAACATTTCTTGTTAAAATTATCCATAAAATTTACATACTACAGTCAGATTCTTGGCAGACAGTATGGGGTAGAGAAAAGAACACACGTAAGCTTTGGAGTTAAAAAGACAGGGTTTTGAATCCCAGCTTTTCATCCTATTAACTTCAAGATCTTTTGCTTTGTTGTTTTAACATTTAACCTTTAGTTTTCTTATCTTTTAAATAATAGGGTAATATATCAGATGATATAATCCTTTTTTTTTTAATTGTCAAAGTTGTAGGTTTATAGAAAAGTCATGTAAAAAATGTTCCCATATATATCCCTATTGTTGATACTTTGCATTAGTGGTACCTTTGTTACAATTGATGAAAAAATATTAAAATAGTATTATTAACTATAGTCCATAGTTTACATTAGGTATATTTTCCCCATATGCACCTTATTATTAACACCTTGTTTTAGTGTAGAACATTTGTTAAAGTTCATGGAAGAACATTCTTATACTTGTACTATTAACCTTGGTCCATTGTCCACAACAGGGTTCACTATATTCTACAGTCCCATGTTTTATCTCCTAACTTTCATTCTAGTAACAGTATAGTGTGTATTTAGTAAGTGGTCCCTGATTTTCACCTGACTGACAAAGGGGTCTGAGGAAGAAAAAAAGTTAAGAACCTCTGCTCAAAGGGAACTTATTTATACTTGATTAGATTCTTTTATACCATTACCACAGCAGGTGTGCCACCTAGTGGTTACAGATTAAACACAGGTTGTTGCTGTGGATAAAATCACTCCTTGTATTTTTTTTTTTTTTGTTAAAGCTTTTTATTGAAGTTTATCATTCATACCTGAACATACATAAACAAGAAGTATAGAGTAAAAGTTGTGAAATTACAAAACAAACATGCATATCATCATACAGGGCTCCCATACATCACCCCACCAACAACATTTTGCATTGTTGCAAAACATTTGTTACAAACTATGAAAGAACATTGTCAAAATATTACTACTAACTATATCCCGTATCTTACATTTGGTATATTTTTCCTCCAATCCACCCAATTATTAACACTCTATATTAGTATTATATATTTGTTATCATTCATAAGAGAACATTCTCATATTTCTTCTGTTAACCACAGTCCATCTTCCACCACTGGATTCCCTATGTTATACAGTCCCATGCTTTGTATAATCCATTCTAAGTGCACGCTCAGTGGCTCTCATTTTCATCATGGAATTGTGCTGTCATCACCTCAGTCAATTTTATTTATTTATTTTTTAAAGATTTATTTTTTATTTTCTGCTTTTTTGTCTCCCTCCCCCATCAAATCTATTTCTACATTTTTACAATAAACCTTATTTAAAAATTCTACATACATTAAGCTTCTGCTCCCATTCTCAACCCACATTCAATCTCCTACTAACCTATACTCTAGAGTTTACCTCTGTGAGTTTACTCATCGTATTTAGTTTATATTTGTGAGACCATGCAATATTTGTCCTTTGTGCCTGGCTTATTTCACTCAACATAATATCCTCAAGGTTCATCCATGTTGTCATATGCATCCCAATATCATTCTTTTAAACAGTTGAATGGTATTCCATTGTATGTATATACCACATTTTGTTTATCCATACATTAGTTGATGGACACAGGCTGGTTACAATTTACAATTTAAAATTACTTGTACTTTTTCTAATGAAATATAATAGATTTAAGTTGTTCATTTGTCATAATACTTCCCTAAATTCATTTTGACTCTGGAAGACTTTGATAGTCATAGAAATAAGGAAGTCAGGTTGAAGTGCTGATCTGAGAGAACAAGTTCCATTTGGAATTTAGTGTTCAACTTGCTAGATATGACCAGTAAGTAGTTAAAATATGGGTCTGGAACTCAGGAGAGGAATAAAGGATAGAGATGTTGATTTAAAGATCATTAAATCCAGGGGAGAATGTTGAAGACTGGATAATAAATAATTTCTTTAAGGAAGAACATATAAAGAACATTGGTGATTAAAATGAAGAATGCACAACTATGTGATTATACCAAATACCATTTATTGTACACTTTGGATGAATTGTATGCTTTATTAATACATATAAATAAAATTGATTTGCATTGTTTGGGGAAAAAAACATCAAGCTGCATTTAGGGGTCTAAAAGAAACCAGTTAAAGAACCAGACATAGGGAGCCCACTTAATCTTCATTAACAACCTCTTGAGGTGTATGGTAGTATTGTAATTTTATAGGTAAGCAAGTTCAGACTGAGAGGACTTTTGCATAAGGTTGCATAGTTAGTGCATGGTAGAACTGGTGACTACAAAGCATATATTCACCCATTACATCTCCCTGCTTACAAATGATAGTAGAGCATTTTATTAAGAGGCAGATAATCCTTGATGTCAAGTGGATTTTTAGTTATTGGTGGTGGTGGAGAGAAAAATTGGTATAGTAGGAGTGTAGATTCGTATTAGGGAGTGTCAATTGAGGGGGGAAGGTAATGGAGTTCATTTACTTATAAGTGCCTTTTTATGAAGTTTGGTGGTAAATGGAAAGACAGATAGAGAGGAGGAGCTTAAAGTGCTTTAGGAATGCTTTTTGGTTGGGGTTGGGGGTTGCGTGTACAGAAAAGGTCTAAATAAATTTTGAGTTAGAAAAGAAGAATCTAGTCAAGAGGAAATAATTGCAGTTGCTAGTGTTACTACAATTTATGTTGGCTTCCAGAAGAAGTAGTGTGAAATTGCATTAGGAGGAGTAATGTCCTTTCATGTTTGGTACTACAGGATAAAAGACAGCATGGATATATCATTTTTACTGAAAGTGAGAAATGGTGTTAAGGGTGATGGCTTTGAAATCTTCTCAGCACTTAGGTTGCCTCCTGAGAAAAGATGTATAAAGTGCCTGGAGTTTGAGCCTTGAGGAGAATTGAGAAAGGCAATAAAGTCAATAAAGTATGTTCTTTTAAAAATATTTAGATTTTACATGGTTGGTAATAAGGCATAATGATTGTTTTAAAGTAATGATAATTTATTTCAGTTTATAAATAGTGAAGAAAAATTTTAAAAATGAGTCATTGAGGTACATTTGTTCTAAAGATGAATTTCTGTAATCTTGAAAATAAGATTCTTAACAGTTTTTGGATAAAACTTTTTTGAATAAATTATGATTTGGGCACAAGGAACCATATGCCTTGATTTACATTATTTTTATCATTTTGCTGTACAGAATAATGTAAACAATGCCTTTACTTAATTTTCCTGTAATTGTGAAGCATCATTGTTTGATTCTTTATGTATGCTTTATAGATAGATTCACCAATGACTAATAAAAATACAAACTTGACTCTTTGTGTATTTTCTTGTTTTCTGTTAAGCAGAAATCAAAGAACAATCTGCAGAAGAGGATGCTGAAGCAGAAGTGGACAACAGACAGCCAATTCCAGTTCTTCAGCGTTCTGTGTCTGAAGAATCTGCAAGCTCCATGGTCTCAGTTGGTGTGGAAGCCAGAATCAGGTGAGAGAATGAATGCAACTGCATTGGATAATAGTGACAGAGAGAATGGCAGTGAGTTGAATAGAGAAAATTCAGGGAGCACAAGCTTTGGATGTAAGTCTGGATGGAATTGTATTACTTAGTAGCTTTAAATTTGAGGCTGATAGCTCTGTTTGTAGTTGGGGGAGGTATGTCTATGTGCTTAGGCTGTTGTAGTGATTTTTAGCAGAAAAATAACTATGAGCTTTTAGCATAAGGATTAATTTTTGATGTTTACCTGTATACTTAGATTTATACTCTTGTTCTTTACTCAGTCATTCTTAAATAAAAAAGAAATACAGGATGTTCAAGCCTATGAATGTATAATTCAGCTTTGAAGTCTTGTATTGTTCAGCCTTTGTTTGAAAGACATGAATAACACGATGAAATCATCAATTAGTTGATTACTCCTATTTTTTTTTTTTTTTTTTTTTTTGCTTTTGGCACACCTCGCTCTTTTTTCACGTCTTTTGCAGTTTTTCTTAGCCTTTCTACCTTATAATGCTGGAATCCTCACGGCTAAATTCTCAGATATCTTGACTATTTTTAATATCTTTACTTGAAAGCTCATTCAGTCTGATAGTTATTACTCCTATCTTTGTGCTGATGAACTCCTCATTTGTATTAATAGTGCTGACCTTTCCCTGAGCAGCAGACTTTATCCATTTGTCAACTTGACATCTCCATTTGGAAGTATACTAGACACGTAACCAATACATATCCAAAAGCACTGTTGATTTTGCCCCCACTCTTTCTCCAAATCTACTTCTTCCTGAGATTTCCCCATTTTAGAAAATACCAATATTCACCCAGTTGCTTCGGCCAAAAACTTTGAAGTTAATCCTTGATTTCTGTCTTTTGTCACAGCTCATACCCAGTTCATGAGTATATCTTGTAGCTCAACATCCAAAGTTATTCCAAACAATTTCTTACCATCTTTACTTTCCTACTATGTTAGTTCAAGTCACTGTTATCCTTAGGATGCTGCCCCCTAATTAATTTGCTTCTCTTTACTTTTTCCACCGTCCAGCTTGTTTTTAGCACCCTTGCCCAAATGCTAATTCTAAAATGTAAATCGGCACCCCCCACATCTTCTTTAATGTTTTTCTATTATATATAAATTAAGTTTTAAAATTGTATTTAAAATTTCAAATCCTTAGGATTTCCTACAAAGCATGTTCTGGCACTGGCTACATCTCTGACTTCATTTTGTTAGTCAGTTTTAATGTTCCTTAAACACACTGATCGTATTTCTGTATAAGGAGGACTTGCTGTACTCTCTGTTGCATGGCTTACCTCCCCAGAGAGGCTTTCTCTGATTCCACTGCTTATAATAGTTGTCCCCTCAGAGGTGCTATGATGTCTCAACTTCATTTCAGTCAGTTTAGGATCTAAGTAAATGGGTATACAGGTATTCATTATACTTATTTCCCCCCCATTTTTTTTTTTTATAGAATAAAGAATAGAGTGAAAAGCAGCCCCACTACATTTTATTCCCATATTCTGCTTTATTTTTTTTTCATAGCACTTATTACTTCTTGACATTTCATTTGTGTCTTCCTTTCTATCATGTGAGCTTCATGAAGACAGGGGCTTAGTCTGTTTTGTTCACTGCTCCATACCTAAATAGTCCCTGATAGAGATTAGGTGCTGTATAAATAATTTTTAACATATAAATGAATAACGCATGAAACCATCAATTCAAATAATTGAAAATTGACATTTATCTCAGAGTCCTTCAAATTTGTCTTTTCAAATACAGAATAAGCTGGAATTAGAAATAAGAACAAGGAATTCAGAATTAGAATTAGTTTAAAAGTGTTCTGCTACTCATAGCGTTAACTTGTCTTTAAATTTTATTCTTTTATATCCTTAACAGAAATTAGAAATAGTGAATGCATCTGTAGAATTGAGATATACAGAATGTAAAATTTTTGCTAGTTTATGTCAGAGATCTGAGAGCTTTCTGAAAGTGTTCTATGCCTAATATCCTCTGTAGCCCTTAGCTTCTTGCTTCATTTTCTACTTCTGCAGATCCGAAGGACTGACTGTATGTGATTGACTTTCCTGTCTGGCCCCTATGCCTATCACAGTGTCTAGCATAATTAATCTTCATCAAATACTTATTGAAAGAATGAAAGTTAAAAGCTATCCATGGATATATGAAAATTTAATTCATAACAAACATGGCCTTTCAAACTAGTGGAAAAGAACACATCACTCAATACATGATGTTGAGATAATTGGCTATCTATTCAAAAAATAAAGTTAGCTTGATGCTTACCAATAGAAAGAAATAAATTTGAGGTAAATTGGAGAACACTGCCAATATTATTTCTTCTGGACTACATCAACACCACTACTGTTATCTTCATTAGGCAGGAATGAGAAAATATACGTTCTGTAGAAAGTCATTTGTAAATACAGACCTGGCTTTTAGTCCAGGTTCTGCCATATTTGACCTTCATTTATTCATTTTTATCTCTTGTACTCCAATTTCTTTCAAATAAAACAAGTGGGTTGAATTTGATTTAAAATTTGAATTTGGTGTAAAAAAAAAGTCCTAAAGAATCTAGAGATAATTTATTATAATTGATGAGATTTTTGCAACATTGCTAGATATAAAATAAAAACAGAAAATCACTTTATTTCTATATAATATTAGGATATTAACAGTATTCTTTAGAATATTATTTTCAAATAGTGTCATATAATCAGATAAGTAGGAATATGTGTAAAAATATGAGCAAGACCTTTAAGGGGAAAATTATAAAACTTTATGGAAAGATAGTAAAGAACACCCACATAGCAGAAATACGATATTCATGTGTTGGGAAGCTCAATATTGTAAAACCATTAATTATTTCTTAGTTGATCTATAGGGTCAAGAAGTCCTACTAAAAATTCTACAGTTATTTTTAAACATGACAAGTTAATTTTAAAAATTTAAATATTCAAAAGGCAGACTAAGCTAAGATACTCATGAAGAAAAGGGAAGAATTGCCTTACCAGGTACTAAGACATTTTATAATGCCCCAGTAATTAAGTCAGTGTTTGCATTACTACAGGGATAGACAAATAGACTAATTGTACAGAATAAGAAATGCAGAAACAGATCCATATGTAATATGGACAGGCTGTGACAAAGTGGCTCTGCAAATCAATGGGAGAGAGGATTTTTTTCCCCTAAAACTTGTTCAAGGACAATTAGATATCTATATCTTTTTTAAAAAGTGGACTTTTATTCATGAAAGGCAAACCAATAAAGATTTTAGAAGTGAATGTAGGGGAATTTGTTTAGTACTTTGGGTTAAGGAAAGATTTTTAAAAACCAAATGAAAAGCGCTAAGCATGAAAAAAGTTGATAAATTCCACTATATTTAAATAAAAAACTTCTTTTCACAGAAAATACCAAAACAACAGTGAAAAGATAAGTGAAAGAAAGGGAGAAAATATTTCTGAGGCATATAACTGATAAAAGACTTGTGTCCAAAATGTGTTTTCAAAAAAACACTCCTATAGATCAATAAGAAAAAGACAAATTGGTAAAAGACAAAAAACTCTGTTAATACTGCTTGATTGTGATGTTTTAAAATGTAATTTTGTATTTTATTTAGCTGTTATTTCATGTATATTTATAAGGAATATTAATTTTTGTTATTTTCTCATTTTGTCCTAGTTTTGGAAACAAAATTACATTAGCATTAGAATGTAAACCCAGTATCTTTCAGTTTTTCTTATACTTTCTGGGGAAAAAAACTGATTTAAGATAGGAATTTATGCCTTGTTGAAAGTTTGGAAGACCTGACGTATAAAACATATAAAATTGTTTCTGTGGTTTCTTTTGGAAGGGGAACTCTTATTATCTGTTCAAGTAAAAAAAAGAAAATTCCGGTTGCCTGTCTTTTCGCACCACTTTTGCCATGTTATATTATTGTGAGAACTTATACCTATTTAATGTATGCTTTCAAATATATTAACATGTGATTCATGATACATTTATTAAATTCTTTGTTGTTTTGGCTTTGTTGATCTTTTTTATTTTCATTTGTCTAGTTCATTGGTTTCTGTCTTTTCCCTTCTTATTTCTTGCCTCCTTTATTTTGCTGCTGTTGGTTACTTTTTTGCCTAGCTTCTTGAATGGAAAGCTTGGCTCATTTATTTCCCCTACACAAGTTTTTTTTTTTTTCCTTTTTCTTACTGATAAGAGTTTATTTTATATTTTATTTTTAAAGAAGCTTTAGCTTACATAAATGTTACATCAGAAATATAGGGAACTCCCATATACCCCACCCTTTCCCCCTCCAACACTTTCCCCCATTAACATCTTTTCATTAGTGTGCTACCTTTGTTACAATTGATGAACAAATATTGAAGCATTGCTACTGACCCTGGACTATAGTTTACATTATAGTTTACACTTTGCCCTGCATAATTTTATAGGTTTTGACAAAATGTGTAATGGCCCATATCCATCATTGTAATGTCATACAGGACAATTCCAGTGTCCCAAAAATGTCCCCATGTGTATTAGTTAGCCAAAGGAGTGCTGATGCAAAATACCAGAAATCTGTTGGCTTTTATAAAGGGTATATTTGGGGTAGAAGCTTACAGTTACCAGGCCATAAAGCATAAGTTATTTCCCTCACCAAAGTCTGTTGCCACGTGTTGGAGCAAGATGGCTACTGACGCCTGCAAGGGTCCAGCCTTCCTCTTCTCTAGGCTCTGTGGTCCCAGCTTCTTCCAATATCAGCTGTAGGCTGGGATAAGTCTCATCCCTCTCCCAGGGTTCATTTCTGTCCGGACTCAACTGCTCAGAGCTCTGGTCTTTGTAGCTGCTAGCTATCAGGCAAACGGCTCATCTCTCCTCTCCAGGCCTTTACCATGTCTATTGGAGCCTTCTCTCTTTCCTCATGTATCTGCTTCTCTGTGTTCTTCTCCTGTGTGTTTACTTCCCGGGGCTCCAGCTCAAAACTCCAGCCTCCCTTCTCACATGGCCCAATCAAAGCCTTAAATCATTATTTAATCGAGTAAAAGTGTAACCTCTGACTCCAATATAATCTAATAGGTCCAGAGGAAAAGACTAGTTCACAAATATAATCCAATATCTGTTTTTGGAATTCATAAATAATGCCAACTGTCACACCATGTTACACCTATTTTTCCCTCTCCCTCCCCTCACCTCACAACCTCTGGTGGCCACTGCCTTTATATCAGTGATGCAAGCTCTTCCATTGCTGGAATAATAGTAAGTCTACTTCAGTCCATAGTTGCATTCCCACTTTCGTTTATTCATTCTTCAACCTTGAGGATTTGGGGATGGTGATGCCTACTCTGTATCTGATTGAGAGAAGGCTTAGATCCCATGGGGCAGATGGATGGAACTGTCTTGATTGCAGTTGTAGATACTCTCTGTTTTTTGGGCTAGGCGTTGTTCATCATCATCCTTTTGTAGCTGTCTTGGGTAAGTCCGATGATCTGAAGAGTGGGTGTTGCAACTGTGCTGAGACTCGGGGCTCAACTGGCATATGAACAAATGGGAGATTTAAGTCTCTGGGACATATATTTAACAACTATAGTGCTAGTTATAGATTCAAATAAAAGGGATAGAAGAACCATGTGTAGGGAAATTATAAATGAGTCTAACTCTGTTACTTTGGGGGGCATATATTCCAAAGTAAGGCCCACTGACAGGGTGCCTAATTCCTGAGATTGTCTCCCCTGCCTGTAGTGTCTAGATGTCTCTGGTACCCTCAGGAACCCTGCTCTCTGAAGTACTGTTTACTGTGGCAGTCAATGAGATCCTGCTGATATGTGCATAAGCATAACCTTTGGAATGACCTCTCAACTCACTTTGAAATATTTTAGCCATAAAAACTCATTTGTAGAGGAGCAGATGTAGCTTGGTGGTTGAGCACCTGCTTCCCATGTATGAAGTCTTGGATTCGATCCCCAGTACCTCCTAAAACAACCAACCAACCAAATTCACCTGTATTTAATACTTCCACTTTTTGGCCAAGTTTTTTTTCCAGATGTATCACTAGTCGGTGTTTGGTAATAGTCCCCCAGTGCCAGGGAGGCTTATTCCTGGGAGTCATGTCCCACACCCATTGCGGGGAGGGTAGTGCATCTATATGCTGAGTTGGCTATTAGTCTACCTTTCCCCCCTTATTCACTGATACCTTATGTAAATCTACAAGTTCTCATTTCATTTGCAGCTTTAGTTGCATTCCACAAATATTTATATTCCTTGTTTTCATTATCATTCAGTTCCAGATATTGAGATGTCTACTTTAACCGGTGTTATTTAGTAATATATTTTCTAGTTTCCAGAAACTTTTAAGTTGTTATACATTTCTCAATTTACTACATTATTGTCAGAGAATATTGTCTGTATGATATTGGTCATTTGGAATATTCCAGGCCTCTCTTTGTGGCCTGATATATGGAGCCTAATTTTGAAATATTTGATTATGCTCACAAAGTTTTTTTTAAGAGTTTATTAAGAAATAAGAAAAACAGTACACGATCCGAGACATGGATTGTAGGCATGGTCGTGCCTCTCATTGTTTTTGAGTAAAAATACAATTTATTCAATAAAATAATTCAGATTCTTTCTTTCTTTCTGAGTGTCAGCAGTTGGTGCCATTGAGGAAAATGTATGTTTCTTCTAAGTTGTTGAACTTATTTGCATAAACTGTGTAGTATTCCCTTATTATCTCTTCACTGTCTTTAGAGATTATAGTTTTGCCACCTCTTTATTTCATGATATTTGTAATTTAAAAAAACTTTTTTGGTCTAGGTAGATTTTATTAATTGTATTGATTTTCTTTTTTTTTCAGAGCATCTTTTGGTTACAATGATTTTTCTGTTTTTTTTTTTTTTTTTTTTTTT
>PVKH010035781.1:0-11687 GCA_004027955.1 Chaetophractus vellerosus
AACAATTGTAATGCAGGTTTTTTTTTTGTTTGTTTTTTTTGTTTCTTTGCTTATTTGTTTGTTTGTTTTTTGGGGGGTGGGACCAGGGAATTGTCATGGATGATGCTGCAATGGAGGATGTAGGCCAGTTTATATGATCATGTATCATTCAGGAACTGTAAAGAAGAGAGGGTTGTCTATGGCCTGAATTGTGATCTGTGTCTGATGGCAAAGCCCCAAAATGTGTGTAACTATCAGAGGCGTTATGCCACACTTAGGGATGTGCATGTGGGGGGTTGTGGGAGGGGTGGGGGGTGGCATATGGGTACTCTTGGAGTCTCTGTGTAACATTTGTGTAATCAATGTATCCTAAAAATGTATATAGATATATAAAAAATGAATAAAAATTAATTTAAAAAAACAAAAACAAAAAACAAGCAAACAAAAAGAAACAAACAAAGGTAAACCCCGTTCTCTTTGGGGATTTGTGGAGCCTCTCAGCCCGTGTTCATTAATCAATTGCCTTGCAACCTTCTCTCTGCAGGCTTTGAGGCAGCATTTAACAATTAAAGGAGGTCTGTATGTTTCTGTTCATTTTTTGATGTAATTAGTGACCTTAAAGAACTCTTCTAGACCACCCCCTCCTGTGAGGGGACCCCAAATAGGTTTGTGGAAACTTGTCTTTTATTTCCCCCTGTCTAATTTCCCTGGGTGAGCTGTGTTACTCACCCTGGAACTTCTAACTGGCTGGGACTTCCCTTTGCCGGCCCTTGTGTCTGCACCCCCAGTAATCAGTTTCGCCAGTCCCCTCAACTCAGCACCACTTCCAGCCAGCTGATTTTTCCCTCATAAACTATTTGTGGGTTCTGGCAACCAAACCCACAGAAACCCTCTCCACCCCCTGTCAGACCTTCCCACTCTCAGGGCTTATTACCCCCCTCACAGGTCTACTGGTGAGGTTGTGAACTTCCCAGCCCCCATTCCCAGGATCGGGACCCTACCACCTTTGTTTCTGGCTGAGGGGTAAAGAACTCATGATTTTATGTCACACGGTTCAACTCACTCTCCAGTTGCCTCCAGACCGATGGAGTCAATGTTCCCATGCCCCAAGCTCCGTGCAAAGACCATGCTCCCAGGCTCCTGCTCTCAATCAGCCATCCCCTACATCAGAGCCGGTGAGTGGATACCTAAACTGATGATGCCATCTTGACTCCCCCCTAAAATCTGTTTTGTCTGTTGTTAGTATAACCACCCCAACTCTTTTTGGGCCACAATTTGAATAGAATATATATCTCTACCTTTTCACTTTCAAACGATTTGTGACTTTAGATAAAGTGTGTCTCTAGTACAAAGCACATAGTTGTATAAAATTTTGTATGCACTCTTCTAATCTTTAACTTTTGCTTAATTGGAGAGTTTCTTCTATTTAAATTTAGAGTAACTATTGATAAAGAAAGAATTATTTCTGTCATTTTGCTCTTCGTCATACATATGTCTTAGATCATTTTTCCCTCTTTCTTCATAATTGCCTTCTTTTCAGATTACTTGATTTGTGTCATTATATTTTGATTACCCACTAACATCCTTTTCTGTTTATGTTTTATTTCCTCTCCTAGTGGTTCCTCCAGAGATTACAATCATCTTCAACTTATAACAATTCAGTTGGAACTAATAAACCTCATGGTCAATTGCATACAGGAATTCTGCTCCTATATATCCCCTTCACCTCCACTTTATGTTGATATTGTCACAACTTATTTCTTTATACATGGAATCTCAACACTGGAGATACATAAATGCTATTTTCTGCATTTGCCTTTTAATTACATATAATAAAGAAGAATTACATGTCAAAATATATTAATACTGGCTTTTATATTTACCTATGAAGTAACCTTTGTTATGATGTCTTATTTTTTGTATGACTTGGTGTTACACTACTGTATAGTTTCATTTCCACCCTAAGTTCACCCTTTACCATTTCTTTTAGGACATGTCTAATAGAATCTCTCAGCATTTCTTTTTCTGGGAATGGCTTAATTTCTGCATCATTTTTGAAGGGTTTTTTTTTATATATAGGATTCTTGTTCAATATTGTTTTTCCTTTCTTTCAGTACTTTAAATATGTCATGCCACAGTCCTCTGGCTACCATTTTTTTTTCTGATAAAATGTCAGTTCTTATGTTACTGAGGATAGTATGTATGTGCTAAATTACTTTTCTTGCTGCATTCATGGTTTTCTGTCACTGGCTTTCCACAGTTTAATTTTAAGGTTTAGTGATTCAATCTCTGTCTTAATACTACTTTGACTTTTTAAAACATGTATTTCATGATATTTGGGAAGTTTTCAGCCATTCCTTTTCAAATATTAATTCTGTCCCTTTCCCTCTCTCTTTTTTGGACTTGATATTCCCATTATGAATCTGTGTGTATTCACTATGGTGTCCCACAGAATTGTTAATGTCTGTTCATTTTTCTTCATTCTTTTTTATTGTTGTAGCTTCTGGATAATTCCATTTTAACTCACTTTCAATTTGCTGGAGGTCTAGTATTTCCAATGTTTAGGATTTCTTAGGAGCAGTTGCTGATAATTTCTTCTTTCCTGTGAATGGATAATACTTTCTTTCATTTTGCATGTCTCACATTTTTTAAACTGAACATTTTGAATATTATAATGTGATAACTCAAGAAATGAGATGCTTCATACTCTTCAGGAACTATTTAGCTGCCTTTTGCTGTGAGTTGTAGTTGCCATTTTGTTAATTGATTTTAAAGCTTTTAATTAAAATTCTTTTGAAATTCAAAAAATAAAATAAAACAACAGACAAAAGGCAGCTTAAGAAGTTACAGGAGCATCAGTCAAAAAATTCTGTCCTGGTACATTTATCTCACATAATCCTACAAACAAACTCAGTTGTTCCTCAAGTGTTCAGAAAGATACACAGATGAGTACAGATTGGTTAAATTATATGCTCAAGGTTCTCCTTGTTAATGAAGAAAATGAAGAAGAAAGAAATGCTGATGGGGATGATCAATGATGGCATTGGAGTAGCTCAGGCAGGGTGAAGATCTCTTGAATTATAGATTAGAAGGAATAGAAGTCATCTGAAGGAGCCACTTTGGGGACACCTGCACACCAGAGATATGCCTCAAACATCTTCTGTGAGCTCCTGGAATGGAAAGACAGAGAGGTCAAAGGGAAAATCATGACTTTATACCCCTGAGGCTGGGAATCCCCCACTACTGAGGTGAACATTCTTGGTAAAATCTGTGGCTGAGAAGCCAATGAAGAAGGGAAAGAACAAATTCTTCCCAAGAAAGAGGGAGGGTATGAGAGAGGGCTGAATGTAGTTTCTCTTTGGTGAATGTAACTACCACAACTAACTCTCTTTGGTGAATGTAACTACCAAGGTGGTAATGGAAATTGAAGATTTCATCATTATAGAAGGGTTTGCCAAAGGGCACCTTTTGCTAGGGAGCTGGGAAAATGAAGGAAAAGAAGATGGCCTCTCCTCATTCTTCCCATGCACAGTAAACCCGTTTGAGCCCCATTAGTGGCTCTCAGCCTTAGTTTTGAATAATTAAACAGGGGAAAATTAAAGTTTTAGAAAAAAATTAAACTAAAAATTAAAGAAAAGCTATGAAATAAGGCCTGTAATCAAGATCAACAGAGCAAAACCTCAATATAAACAGATGCCTAGCTATCAGCAAAAGATAACAACTTATACTGAAAAAAAACAAAAACAAAAATAAAACAGGGAGATATGGCCCAATCAAAGGGACACACCAAGAATCTACTTGAGACTGGGGATTGAAAAAACAAGCTAATAAATCACATGCACACAAACCTCCTCAATAAATTTAAAGTGACAAAGGAAAATATGACTGAAGAGAAAAAGGATATAAAGACGACACTGTGAGCATAAAAAAAAACTTGAAAACCTGCAAAAAAATGTAACAGAGTTTATGGGAATCAACCCAGGACTCTCTGAGTTTGGCAACTGAGGTATTCACTACTATACTCTTACACCTAGTGTACATTACAGCAGTGTAAGTTTCCACAAATATAATTATGATTATTGCTGCTTTTAATGACATTCATTGAAAACTTTGTTGTCAATAAGCTGGGGGACAATGTGGGTCCAGGGGTGGTGGGGAGGGATGGGGTGGCTCAAATATAGGGCCTTTGGTGGCCCATGGAAGTGTTTTCCATTGCTTTATGGTGGTGGATACGGGACAGGGTGATAGTCATCAAAATTTATAAAAGTGTACGATCTAAAATGTGGACCTTGATGTGGACCAATGACAATGTTGGGGAACTATGTTTCACTATCTGTTTGTCAGTTATATTGGTGCTGCCATCCACATGCAAAACTGTTTTGGTTTGGGGGGGAATGGAGGACGTGGTTGAGTGTATGAGATTGTCTTGTATTCTGTGTGTGACTCTGTTGTGACCCAAAACTTCTTTGAAAATTAAATGATAAAAGGAGGGCTGCTTGAGGGTGAGAAGAGGAAGGTGCCATGAAACAGACTGGACACCATATATAGCACCAACAAGGCACAATTGGGAAAAAAAATTATATATATATATATATTATTAGCTTTTACATTTTTTGAATAGCCCAATCCTGTAATAAAATCTTGTTTTCCTTTTTCTATTTTTTAAAAATTTTCTAAAACTTTTTTTTATTTTCCAGTTCTCTTGTATTTTAACTCTTACAATTAAAGACCATTATTATTTCATTTTCCTATTCATTGCAATTGCCTATTGTGATGGCTTCACCTATGAAGAGGCTATGGATCACAGAAGGGTCACAATGAGGATGGGAGAGGATCATTGGAGGGGGGCTGTCAAGGTTGGGGATGCATGGGAGGAAGTCCACCTGAACATACATAAAAGGCATACATAATTGCTCAAATGCTCATGGGACATGGTCATGGGGTGAAATATTACTCAATAAATGGAAGAACACTGAATCTCCATCTTGGAGAGCTCTGCCATATTTTCCAGAATAGTAGAAACATCCCCCTGAGTGCAGGGACAGTATCTTGCAAAGGAGGATGATCCATTGATGGGCCCCTGTTATTGATGACTAGCCTTATGAGTCATTGCTGTTGAAATTGAAAGAGCCTAGTGTTAAGGGTTGCCTAAGAGTTGCCTCTGGAGAACCACCTTGTTGCTCAATGTGGCCTCTCTCTAAGCCAAACTCAGCATATGAATGCTTTATCTTCTCCCCAGCATTGGACATGACTTCTGTGGATGAGCCTCCCTGGCAATGAGGGATTACTAACAAATGTAAATGGGCAATATGACTGGAAAACGTCTTCAAATAAAAGGGGGAAATGGTAAAGACAAATTAGTTCGTTGGGCTAAGAGACTTCAAAGTGAGTGGGGAGGTCAACCCAGAGGTAACACTTATGCAAATCCCAGTAGGACCTCCTAGGCTTCCAATATGGATATCACCCCAAACAGAGGGCCTCTTGAGGGCTTTGGAGATATCCAGGTCCTATATCAGGGCAGATAGCTCCAGAGTTTGGTGCTTTACCAGTGGGCCCTAATTTGGAATCCTTGCTCCTGAGAGTGACACAGTCTGACTGAAATACGTCTTCACTGCACATAGTCCATCTGTCTCTTCTATTCAAACCTGTGTTTGATGCCAGAGTTTTAGGTGTACTTCCATAGACCAGAGACTATGGGCTGTCCATGTGCCAACTGGGTCCAGAATCTCTTTGGGCCTGCAACTCCTATGCTCCAACTCAATGGACTCACCCATGAAACCTAGTTGGGAGTTGATGATGGATGACACCTATGCTGGGGAATGGAGAAAGCCTACAGCTGAAGGCAAGATAATCTCTTCCAGTGTATCCATGGGATATAAGCCCCCTCTCACTTGGTGGTGGAGAGGACATCACCATCCCCGACTCCTCAGGATTGGAGGAAGAACTATGGACTAGTATGGACTTGTTGGTGTCCTGTTATAGACTTGTGATACATGCAATGGAAGAAATTACAAAATTATGTGGAGCCAGGGTCACTGGACACTTTGGGGGCAGGGAGAGGGAAGTGCAATTGTAATGCGGGGTTTTTTGGGGACATGGGAATTGTCATGGGGGATGTTGCAATGGAGGATGTATGCCATTTTGTATCATCATGTATCATGTGGAACTGTGTGGGAGAGAGGGTCATCTACAGTCTGAGCTGTGATCTATGCTTGATGGCAAAGCCCCAAAATGTGTGTATCTATCACAGGCATTATGCCACACTGATGAGGGATGTGTATGTGGAGGGTTGTGGGAGGTATGGGGGGGTGGCATATGGGTACTCCTGGAATTTCTGTGTAACATTAATGTAATTAATGTATCCTAAAAATATATAGAGATGAATAAAATAAATAAATAAAAATATCATTGACTTTCTAAAATGCCAATAGATATGTAATTTCATCCTGTTTACTTTGCTCCAGAATCAAGGCAAATTTAAATACAAGATTTTTGTTGTTCAGGACACATTTTTTTACCATTTCCACCCTATCTAAATTCAGTTTTCCTTCTCCAGAGGTTCTCTTTTCCCACCATCTACAAAAGTTAAAGCGATACCATGTTTCATTGGCCTCCTAAACTGCCAACCTCTCCACAATGTTCTTTCTTCCCAAAGTTATCCCCTAAGAGAATTTGTTTTGGTTTCCTATTTAAGAGATTGTTTGTTTGTTTGTTTTAATAATAAGATTTACTTTTTTAAGAAAGGTGTTAGAGTATAGAAATGTTATATCCAAGTATGAGATTCTCATATAACCTACTCCTTTCCTCTCCCACCTCTTCCCCTATGAATAAAATCTTACATTCATGTGTTACATTTGTTAAAATTGATGAATAAATATTGAGGCATTATTACTAACAAAGGTCAATAGTTTACCTTGCAGTTTATCCTTATTTTCAATGTCCCAAAAATGCCCAATGTTCCAACTATTATTCCCTCCCTGTCACCTCACAGCCTCTAGTAACCACTATCTTTATATCAATGCTACATGTTATTCTGTTATTACAATAATAATGTTTATTTTGTCAATGGTTGCATTCCTCCCCTTGTGTTTGTTCATTCCTCAATCGTGAGGATTTGGGGATGGTGATGCCAAAGATGCTTCAGATTTAGAGAGGGCTTAGATCTTATGGGGAAGATGGAAGGAAATGTTTTCCTTGCAGAGGTAGATACTCTGTTTCTTGGGATGGGGTTTATCCATCATCATAATTTTGTTAGTTTTCCTGGGTGAGCCCAATGAACTGAATAGTAAGTGAGATTAAGGGCTCAAAAAGCATATGAACAGACCAAAGATGTAAGTCTCTGGGACATATATTTAGTGGTTATAATGCCAAGTACAGGTTCAAATAAAATGGTTAGAATAATCATGTGTAGGGAAATTATAAATGATTCTAACGCTCTTATTATTCTATTACCCCCTCTTTTATATAAATATTGAGTTTTAAGCACCTTTATGTGGATAGCCAGTTGTGGCAATGATGAATGACACCGGAGATGTATAAAAGAAAATTGTATTAGCATTCATATTTCCTAGTAGAAAGAGGAGAGGCATGCCTTACCGGGTCCCCAGAGAACATATAAGAAGAATGGGGCTCAGCCATCCTGGTGAGCTGGTGAGCAAAAGTCATGGTGGACCTGGGAATTATGCCTTTACAATAATAATTGGGTGGAGCACTAGCAGTTGGTCAAACAAGAGTGGGGAATGTAGAGCTTATATTTGCCTTTTTCAGGGGAGAACCAGGTAAGACATATTATTTAGTTTAAGCACATGTCGGGAGTTGTTTTGAGGGATTTAACAATAAGTTCTGACATGCTGAGAAATCATGACAGTGAAAAGAGAAACAATTTTATTTTAATTCACTACAGATATTAATCAATGATGTAAATCACATACTATAACATGACATAGATATCAAATATACATGACCATATACATTCCAAAGCTTAATTGTAAATTCATCTGTACTTGTGTTTGAGAGTGCATATAATTTCACAAAAAGAAAGTGCTGCTTGCATAATTAGAAAAACAAACAAAAAAAAGATAAAGTCAAATATAAAAAAAACACCTAGTACAGTTAAATCTAAACCATAGAGCTCATAGGTTTATGAATTTAAGTGTCTCTGCTCACCTTTTTTTAGGGCATTCTTATAGATTGAGTAGGGCCAAGGCAGTGGCTGTGAACTAACACAATGTAATGGGACACTGGGCAGAGACACACCTGCTCATGCCTCCAGCTCTGGTGCTCAGCTCTCTTGCCTTTCCTGTAGTCTTCCTTAAGAAATATCCTGGAACATCAATAATCTGTTTCCTACTTTTAAGAATATGCAGATTTTGTCCTGGCCTCCAGGCTCACTTTGGGCTTACATTTCAATGGGAGATATAGTCAGATTTTTTGTTGTTGTATTTTCTTTCTTTTCCTCAAATATTTCCAAAGACTCTGACTACACACTTTATAAGGAGGTGAACTGTGCATTTTTACCACTTGTATCCCACAACCAGTTATTCATCCACTCCAGCCCACTGATTTCTAATGGGTAGCAGGTTTAGAGTTAAGTTCCTACTTCAAGGTAAATATATGAATACTTAGTAGGCTGTTTCTCCAAAGCAGCTAACACATGATATAGGCTTAATAAATGTTAGCACTTGCCTTTTTTTCCAATGGCAAATTGATTTTTTAAATAAATCTTATTGATATCAATTAATAAAATATACAATTCATCCAAAGTGTATAATCAACCATGTTTGGATAATCATATATTGTTATTGAAATAATGAAAGTGCTCTAATAATAATTGAAGTAATGAATGCACAACTATTTATTGCCTCTTTTATATTCTTAAGATAGTTTTCCTGGATTTAGTCTAGATTCTTGACCTATGCTGCAGAAATGAGTTTCAGAGCATATCAGGTGTGTGAGGCCAATAATTTATTAAGGTAGGGAGAGAAGAGAAATGGAAGAAAATAACAGATCATGGGTCCATGGCAGAGGGTAAGGGGCTGAAGAGTGATAGAGAGGTTTGATTAATAGACAACAATTCCCCATTATAGATTATAAATGCCCAGATTTTACTTGTGTGTTGGTCCACACAGGGGGACATGGCAAGAGCAGGGCACAGAAGCTGCCGGGAGCAGGAGCAGGAGCAGGAGCAGGAGCAGGGTGTGGCAGGGACCAGGAACAGGAGCGGAAGTGTGATTTGACCTTTGAGCCTGCCTTTTAAACTGTTAATTATTCCACCCCTTTGCTAATGACATGGGAAGAGTCCCAGGTGTTTGCTGTTTTTGTTGATTACCCCACCCATCAATTCCCCAGGTGGGGCCAAAGATAATGTCCCAGGAGAATAGGAGAATCTCTTGGGAATCTCATTCTGTGTGATGGAAATCTCATGAGTATCTTCCTACAGCCATCTTGGGTTATCAGTGTTGACATGGTCCTTTCTGCCAGGTTCCAGATCCATCCATTCTTTCCCTATATGAAGCCTGCTTCAATAGTTCACCTCTTGCTGTCATTGACACCACTTGGCTCTACTTAATAGCAGTCAGGATTGCAAATTGTGAATGTCAGACAGTGTGTTTCTGAGAAATACTTATCAAATACAATATACTGTGATCTAAAACCCTTAAAACTGATTAACCTAAAACCAGGTTAATTTTGGATATTGTTAAGAGGCAAATAATAATGATACATGATTAATATATATCTGATTATTCATTGAATTTGTACGAGAGGAAATGAAAATGGATTCCAGTAGAATAAATGATTTTATACTGCAAATATTCTGAGAATGACATTAAAATATAAGAACAACTCTAGAAGTGGAAATTAGTAGTGATACCTAAGCTTATATAAGCTTATTAAGCAAGAAGCATAAATTTTATCCTTCTATATAGCTGATTATGTGAACAGAGGTAGTAGTAAAATTAAGCACAAAGTAGTTATGTAGAAATAATCAACCTATTTCATCAATGTTTCCATCTCATTTCAGCCCTGCAACTTTCCTAAAAGAAATAGAGGTAGAGGCACAATAAATAAATAACTCATAGTAAAGTACAAACAAATTTTATCTCCATTGATCAGGTTTCACCTATATCAAGACTCACTTTTTACATCCAAGATTATTCTGATGGTCAGATGGAAACCAGAAATTCTTCAACTGCCAGGGTAAGTGTGTCTAGTGGGGAGAGTGCTGGAGAGGTGGATGCTGCAAGCTGCTTATGTCTGCACATCTATTAAGTATTGAACAGAGTGGAACCTTGCCATCTGTCTGGGGCCATGACATAATATGCTACAAGCTCTTTAGAGAGATTGCTCTGGGAAAATTTTGGTGCCTAATATCAGAGAGTTTTATTTACAATTACCATTGTCTGAGGTGTCCCCTTCATGCATTATTTGAAAGAAGGTGATAAAGAGAAGTTTTTGAGTAGACAGGATGTCGGAAATTAGAGCAAATAACTGAAGTCACCATTATAGGGGACTTAGATTATGCCAGAATAGGTGTCCATGATGATAAACTGAAGGATCAAAGACATGGTAGAAGGTATGAATATAAATATTAATATAATGATATTAGTGATCATTTTTCAGATATTTGCAGATTATTTAGGTGAAGCCTTATATTTTAAGTAATGATTTTATGAAAAGATAAAGTTCATTAACACAAGTACACAAATCACAAGGTGTACTGCCATGAAATATAACAATAAGAAGGTTCTCATGTAACCCCACTTTGATAAAAAAAAATATGAACAGCAACTCAGATGGCCTTCATGCCCTCATCTAATAACTATCCCCTATTTAAACTGCTATTATGACTAATAAACCCACATTTATAAATATGGCATCATTTGCCTCTGGCTTAAGTGTCTCATTTTTTTTTACGTGAGATCCATTCACGATTATAAATTTGTAATTTCCTCTTTCTTATGGATTTCCACAGCAGACTATTCTGTTCTTCATTTGAGGAGATTTTCATTATATTATATTATATTATATTATATTATATTATATTATATTATATTATATTATATTATATTATATTATATTATATTATATTATATTATATTATATTATATTATATTATATTATATTATTTCATCTATATTTGTATGTATATCTAAATCTCTCAAATGTCTACATCTCTATCCATATGCATATATATATACCATAATTTATTGATACATTCTACCCTTCAGGGATACCTGAGGTTTCTATTTTCTAGTTCTTAGAATACTATTATAATGAACAATTTTACATTTTTTTTGTGTGAAAATATGTGCATTTCTGTGAAATAACTAAGATTGGAATAAATTGGTTGTACAGTTACATATGTTTAGTTATGGGAATAGGGTCAAACTACTTTTTCCTCAAAGTGGTTGTGGAGAAATGAGGGGTTCAGCAATTTGCTTAATTACTGCAAAGATGTCTGGAGCTGAAATAAAGTAGACAGCATGTAAGTGCTCTCTTAAAAAAAAAAAACAATGAGAAACTATGACCAAAAAACACACAGAATTTCAGCATCCAAAAGATTACTGGTTGTTTATGAGAACAAGAGAGCTTTTGTGTATGCCTCAGAGACAGCAAGTTAAGGGAAAAAAATTACAGAAAGCATTCTAGCAGTACTTCTTACCTACTTGTAAGACTTAAGTGCTAGGTGCTCAGTTTCTCTGAAAAAT
>PVKH010035782.1:0-11686 GCA_004027955.1 Chaetophractus vellerosus
TAATATAATTAATGATTTGAAAATAATAACAAAACAAAAAATAAAAACAATTAATGATTTGTACAGGCAATACACACAGGGCATACATTATGAATAAGAAACAAATATTTGTATTTGTTGGCCACTGAGATGAGGATTCCTGGGTAATGTGGCATTTAAAGCCAGAAGGGTGGTTACATATGTAGAAGAGTGCTATATCAGTACTACTAAATTTTCTAGTAAATTCTTTTAAAATTGACTCTCTCCATCTGTTCATATTTCCAAGAGTTATAGTTTACTTTCTGCTGTATGATAGATAAATATAAAGGATCTTAGGCTATATGAGGGCTGACTAATCCTTTAAGAATCAAAAAAATAAAACTCTTTAAATCTTCAGGGTATAACTTTTATATCCCACTTTTAGAAAAAGTGAGTCATATAGTATTAGCAAGATTGGTGTTCTGCAGGTAAACACAATAACATTTATTGCTATATCTTACTCCAATTGTTCACTAATGAATCCTGTTTTTCATCATGTAGAAAGCTTGAATGAAACAAGTGCAGCACGCATCTTTTCATACAGAGCTAAGAAAAAAATAAAACTTGCAAACTATATCCTATGTTAAAAGGCAGTGATTTTATAGTATCCCTTTTGAATGAGGCAAAGAACTCCTCAGGGGTTCTGATATTACTGCTTGTCTCATTGCCATATCCTTACCAAGTCCTCAATTCTCTAGTTATCTCTTAGTACTGATCACTTTATTACTTAGACCAGGCACATGTATGAGTGAATGCAAGAAGAGCAATTTAAAAAGAATGCTTCTTTAACCCAAAAGAATCAATATTTTCTTACAGGGTGACAGTTACTATCAAGTACCATGAAATTATATAAAAATCATAGGCATCTACTTAAGTTTTGATATAGAAGGCATGGTCTTCTTATGATGTCATACTTTGCATTTAGACATAATTGTCATAGTAATTTTCCAAAATATTTTGACAAATAGAAAGCCTTTTCAGGAAGAATATGTTATTTACCCCAATATAGAATTGAGTAAGAAAAACTATGATGCAGAAATGCATAGCTTACTATCATATGTTAATAAGAAATATTAAGACAAGAAAACTTCAGATATTTTACAGAAAAAAATCAAATTAAAAACATGTATCAAATACAAGGCAAAGTTCTTCCAAATTTTGTTCTTAAGTATGTTTTATTTAAGGAAAATCCTGCAAGAGAATTCAAAATATTTGTTGAACAATCTTCTTAAAGCTGTGTTAATCTCTCTGTTTCACAGACTATAGATGAGGGGATTTATAACTGGGGATACCATGGTATAAAACACAGCTAAGAACAAATTTTTAAGAGAAGCTTTATTTGCAATGGGACCTACAGTAGAAATAAATCCAGAAATTGTAAATGTAAGTTGAATTGTCAATTTTGGGGTACAAGTTGTTAAGGCTTTTTTATGGCCTTCCACAGAATGCATTCTAAGCACCCTAGAGAATATATTACTATATGACATAAATAATAAGGCAGAACATATTAAACCCATGCCTACACTTACAGTTAAGAAAACAAATTCAGAAAACTAAATGTCTGAACATGAGCTTCTCAAAATTTGAGGCAAATCACAGAAATATTGATGGATCACATTAGACTCTGTGAAAGGATGCCTGAGCATGCTGCCCATGTGGATAGCACAGTAGACCAACTCACTTGCCCATGAGTTACCAGCTGCCTGTGTGCACAGATGTGGCGTGAGACGGAGTCCTTAGTGCAGTGGCAAATGGCAACATAGCGATCATAGGACATCACCATAGGAAGGTCAACTCTGTGGATTCAAAGAAGATAAACAGGAAAACTTGAGCAGCACTTGTTATGAGAGAAATTGACTTATTGTTTGCCAGTGAATTCATAAGCAATTTTGGAGCAATAACTGAAATGCAGCAAAGATCTATGAGGGATAAATTGCCAATAAAGAATTACATTTGAGAGTGTAGACATGGGTCGATCACAATTACAGTAATAGTTAGGAGTTTCCCAGTCAATGCTCCCAGATAAATCACTAAGAACAGCAGACCTTGTAGGACTTGCAGCTCCCAGGAGCTTGAGGTATCCATGAGAATGAATTCTGTGAAGATGGTGAGATTGCTCATGTAGGAAGAGTCAAAGTACACAATTGTAAGATAACACTAAAGAGCAAAATGAAGCCAATTCAAAATACCAACAAATAATAAGGAATCATTGGCATCAAGGAAGGCTTCTAACCTGGAAATCAGTATATGGGAAATCAATAAATGGCAGTCTTTAAAAATCAATAAATGCACATATTTTTTCATGTTCTACCCAACTTTGCTGAGCTATAACTTCATCAACCACCACATAAAATAATCTAGACAAATGAAAATATTTAATATCATTTTAAGGTTGAACAACCTTTCAATCACTGAGACACATTTATAATATTTCTTAAAGTATATCTTAAAATCAGCCTGAACACATCCAGTGATTATTTGTTTATTTTTACAATAGCAATTATCAATATTAAAGCAACATGCTCTGTGAGAAAGTTCATATATCTATCAGAAGTTTTGAACACTGTACACTGTTACTGAAACCCTTCATGTACCAGAGAGCTAGGATGGCTTCTGATATCTCCCTATCTACAACAAAATAACCTAGAATAATTTTTCTGTAATAAAGTTAATGAATTGTTCTGAGGATCTCCTGAGATTTTATTCCAAATGAGACAAAAGTTTAATCATTATCATTCTTTAATTTTATTTGATTTATAAGACATGCAGATGAGCTTTCTTTCTTTGTAACAGACCATAAAAGTTAAATTTGATTCCCATGGCAATGGAAATCCAGAATTCCCATGTTATCACTCTAGTTAACCTTCTCACCAGCAAACAAAATCTAAGAAAAACATTCCACTTGATATTTCTCCTCCAGAAAGCAACCTTTCACTTCCATGCATGAATTCCATTATGTAGTGAAGCGTGAACATTCTGCCTAGGTCTTTCTGCTATATGGTTTTCTAGGTTGCATAAATCTCCTCATTCATAAATAAGTATGCTAACTTTAGCTTCTAAAATGTGTTTCTTTTGAAACATTTCAGAGCATAAAAAACCTCCTTTCAATATTATTATTTTAATGCTAAAACTAGTTATATTATATGAAATTTGATACTATTTAATTTTCATTTGTGGGAGACCTATATTTAAGAAATTATTATTCTAAAAGGTTAGATTTTGTATTTTATTGATATATAATTATTTTCTCTTTACAAATATATTTTACAATTTTAAAGACCATTTCCATAATTAATAATAATGTTTATTTGCTTATGTTGGTCTCTCCAGGTAAATTTCTAGTGTAAGAAAAATAGTCCAAATTGTTTTCTATAATATCCTTTCTCCTGTATGTGAATTTTTTCTAATATTCTCAATTTCCAAAGTACTGAAATTATGTTAAGCAGGTAATTTTATTAACTAACACAGTTGACCTGTGGTCTATGTTACTAAATTGACCTAGACTTACATTTGTTTTTCTTTTCTTAAAATTTGCTTTATTGGAATCATTCATTAGCACTTGATTATAAAAGTCTCCTTCTTGTCTTCGCCTCTCCAGATTGCATCTTTTGCCCTAGTCTATATAAATTCTCAAGTTCCACTATACTCATTTTACCACAGATCTTCTCCTTCAAAATGCATCATGATGGTTAAATCAACAGCTTTGGCACAAGAAAGAATTCAGAGTTTTCCCTCTATTCCTTCTTACCTCACAGATCCTTAGAAAGCATCTCCTCACTGTTACAAAATGTGAAGAATAACTTAATAAACCTTGCTATTTTTTGAAAGATGATATATAGTAATATATTAAAAATGATAAACATAGAGCATGAGTGTTTCATAATTCCCAACAAATAAATATTAGATATTGCTCATCATAAAATTATACTGGCAATCTTTGCATTCCCATTGATAGTTTAATGATGATTTTTATGTATGTTGGTAGATTTCCATGAAATATTGTAACTACATTTCTTTTGCTTGTAAATTTATTAGCTTTCCTTTAGGACCGAAGAAATATCTCTTTTATTTATTTACATATTTGGCTGCTGCTAGTTCAATTTAAAGAGAATGTAGGCATCAATATATTTCCAGTATTTTAAGGGAAACTGTGTATTCACATACAGCTCTAAATGCACAATATTAAAAAATGAATAAATTAAACAATTGAATCAGAAAAATTCAACCTACCTTCTAAGTAAAAATTTGTCATATGGGTATGAAATAATTAAGTATGCAAATGATCATGAGGCATAAGAGTACTGTGTCAGAAAATTATTCATTATTAATATCAGAGGAACAAATCAGATATACAAATATACAATATACAGATTTTATAAGTACATCTTCCCTAGCATGAATATATCTTTGAAATATTTAAAGATATTGACAAAATCAGTGATCCTGCCTCTTCCTTTACAGAATTCAATTCATGGTGTCCTGTTATGGGGAGACAGAATTTTAATAACCATTATGCTTCTGGATTCTTTGTAAACAGGTTTTTTTTTCTCTATGATGGACACATATGGGTCATAGCTCTCAGGAGTCCTGGGTAACTGTACATTTCAACCTCAAGAAAACCAGCTTTGTTTCCACTTCTAGTTTGTAAGGGTTCTTTGCCTATACCCTTCAGATAAATTAAATTTGTTTTGGCATATCTTTGAAATAAAATTAGTAAATCATTTTTGTTAAATATAGCAAAATAATTATTTAATAAGTTTTCCCAATCCACAGGAGAATTAATATATTTTCAATTTTATATCAGAATATAAATGCAATATAGTTCCTTATAGAAAATACATACAATCTTGTTACCCCTAACAAAATATATTGTCTTAGGATTTTTTACAAAGATTATGGCATTAAGGAAAATCACATAGAGATTAAAAGTGTTCAAATTTTTAAAAGGTTCTTTCCAATTTTAAGATCTTGTAATTTCAAGATTTTGATTCTTTAAGTTCAATAATCCTATGACAATGTCATAGGATTACTATCTTAATGCAGGTTTGATAATATGAAACAATGTAATTTAAAATAAAAAAATATTTCACTCAATTCAATATTAAATAATGTTATCTTTAATGAAATGCACTTCATTTTGGGTAGTTGGTTAAAACACATGCATAGTTGTGGTAACTATAATTAAAGGAAATTTTCAATGAAAAAAATCATTGACCAGCAGCTACTTAATTCAAGGAAACATTAAAAAATTGAGTTTAAAAGGAAAATATAAAAATAATTAAATGTTTTATGTGGCTATTAAATATTCCAAAAGTATGGCTTTAAAATATAGTGATTCTGAACTTTTCATATTAATCTTCTTATCCAAATTTCAGATGCAATAACATTTTAATAAATTGAATATTTTAGATATAAAAGAAATATAAATGAAGTAAATAAACTCAAAATTAATATTTTGGTGACTTTTATTTATTTGTTATTATGAGCACATCCATTTCTTAATTACAAAAAGTATCTGTTTATCTACTTTTCTGAATCTTTCTAATTTTATATACACATAGAAAATGGCCTGTCAATATAACTTACTTATTTGCAATTTTATTATTATTCTTTTAATTTTCTTTTATGTTGCATGAAATAAATTGGTCACAGGCATGGGAAGTTATCAGGAGTAGGACCCAATCCAAAAACTGGCCAGGATTTTGTAAACAATAAAAATTGGCCAAGGATGAAAATAGACCAGAAAATAGAGCATTCAAGGTAAGTTGCAATTTGAACATTGACTGAGTAATTCTTTCCTAAAGAAAAATGACTAGTGATCACAGAGTAAAAAAGGAAAAAATGTAGGCTAAAACTTGAATGGACCTCTCAAGTGGTGCAGAAAATGCATTTGACAAAATATAGCATCCTTCCTTGATAAAAAAAAAAAATTCCAAAAGATAGGATTAGAAGGAAGCTTTCTCAATTTGGTAAAGTGCATATGTGAAAAACCTAAAGCTAGCATTCTGCTCAGTGCTGAAAGAATGAAAGATTTTCCAGGAGATCAGGAAAGGAGAAGGATGCCCACTGTCACCATTGTTATTCAATATTGTGCTAGAAGTTCTATGTAGAGGAATTAGGTTAAATAAAGAAATAAGGGCAACCGAACAGGAAAGGAAGAAGCAAAACTTTCACTGTGTGCTGATGATATTATCCTATATCTAGAACATCCTGAAAATCCACAACAAAGCTAATAGAACCAATAGATGAGTTCAGGAAAGTGATGAATTGTGAGATTAATATGCAAAAATAAATACATTTCTGTACACTGCTGATGAGCAATCTGAAGAGTAAATAAGAAAAAAATTCATTATAATAGCAACTAAAGAATCAAATATTTAGGAATAAACTTAACTGAAGACATTAATGTTCGGTATTTAGATAAGTACAGAACATTGCTAAAAGAAACTGAAGAAGAGTGAAATAAATGGTTGGGCATTCTGTGTTCATGAACTGGATGATTAAATATCAAGATGTCAATTTTACCTGAACTGATTTACAGATTCCTTGCAATCCCAATAAAAACCCCAAAAGTCTTTTGCAAAAATGGAAAAGCCAATTACCAAATTTATTTGGAAGGATAAGGGGTCTCAAACAGCCAAAAATCTCTTACAAAAAAAAAAGTGAAATTGGAGGAAATGCATTTCCTGACTTTAAGGCATGGTCTATTGATCAATGGAACCCAATGGAGAACTCAGAAATAGACCCTCACATTTACAGTCAAATAATTTTAGACAAGGCACACATGCCCTCCCAGTTGGGCCAGAACAGTCTATTCAAAATATACTGCTGGGAGAACTTGATATTCATATCCAAAAGAAAGAAAAGGACCCCTATCTCATACCTTATACAAAAATTAACTCTAATTGTACCAAGGACCTAAGTGTAAAAGTGACAACCATAAAATTCTTAGAAGAAAAATGTCAGAAAACATCTTTAAGATCTCGTGGTAAGTGGTAGAGTTTCTTAATCTTTACACCCAAAGCATGAGCAAAAACAACAAAAAATAGATAAATGGGACCTCTTCAAAAATATACATGTGTGAACCTCAAAAGACTTTATCAAAAGTGTGAAAAGGGCAGCAGACTCATTGGGAAAAAATAATTGGAAATCACATATCTCATAAGGGTTTAGTATCCATGATATTTATAAAGAGATCCAGCAAGTCAACAATAAAAAGACAAAATACCCAATTATAAAATTGGCAAAAGACCTGAATAGAAATGTGTCCAAACAAAATACAAAAATGTTGAAAAAACACATGAAAAAAATGTTTATCACCACTAGTGATTAAGGAATTGAAAATCAAAACTACAATGAGATATCATTTCACATCTTGGGAATAGCTATTATTAAAAAGTCAGAAAGCTACAAGTGTTGGACAGGATGTGGAGAGATAGGAATGCTTATTCACTGTTGGTAGTAATGTAGAATGGTACAGCCACTGTGGAGGACTGTTGGGCATTTCCTAAGGAAGATGAATGTAGACTTGCCATGTCACCCAGCAATACCACAACTAGGTATATGCCCTGAAGAACTGAGCACAGTGACATGAACAGCATCTATACAATGATGTTCACAGCAGCATTATTCACAATTGCCAAAACATGGAAACAACCCAGGTGTCCAACAACCATTGAATCGAACAAGCTATGGTATCTTCAAATGATGGAATATTATGTAGCTGTAAGAAGAAATGATGTCATGAAGCATATGACAACATGGATGAACCTGGAGGACATTATGTTGAGTGAAGCCAGCCAGACACAAAAGGACAAATACTGTATGATTGTGCTATTATGAACTAACTACATAGCATAAACTCATGGGACTAATAACTACAATATAGGTCATCAGAAAACAGAAGGAGGGTAAAGAATGGAAACTTGAGGGTTAATCTGTGGAGAATTGGCAAAACAGTTGTTTGTAAGCCTTTGGAAATGTATAGAAATGGTGAAAGCACATCATAGAGTTTGTAACTAGTGGAGCTATTATATGGGTATACAGGGGTTGAAAGGAAAATCTAAGGACATGCATATTACTAGATGGAAAGTTAAAAATGTAACATAGGACTGTATACATAGTGAAACCTCATGTAAAATAGGAAAAATAGGTAATATAGCATATATATTGTTTTTTTTACAAAATACCAATAAAAATAATCTAGAGATGTGGAAACAGAGCAACAGCTATGCACAGCAGGGAAAACAGAGAGATTGACAGGTGATAAGTGTTTTTGGTTTCTTTGTTTTGGTCTATTATTATTATTGGAGTAATGAAATGCTCTAATCATGATTGAAGTGAGAAATGCACAACTACATGATTATACAAATACAATTGATTATGCACTTTGGATGGATTGGTGCTTTATTAATATGTATCAATAAAATGGATTTGTTATTTGAAAAAAACAACCTTGAATGGATATGGAAAATTGGCAATGGTTAGTGGAAAAGGAATTTTATTTTTTGTGGTCAAAGCTGGGTAAGATTTAATGAGGTTTTCTATAATATTGATAATATTATAATATTTAAAATATTTATAATATCTATGTAAAACTAAAATTTGTTTTTCCCTTTGTTAAAATGAATATAATGACTAATATTGTTGTTCTGCTCTTAGAAAGAGATTGTAAAAAGTTTTATTTACCTTTTGATCATTTGGCCAAGAAGGCAGATTGTGTGTTATCACAATAATTTCCTGTATTTTATGTTAGTTTTTTTCTTGTCCCTGATTACTTAAAAGAATTAAATTTTTGCACTTTTAAAATAACTACATTTTTTAAAGGAACATATTAAGTCCCATATTTACATTTTTAATCTTTTATTGTCACTTTGATTAAATAGGGAGCCAAGTATTGAATTATCGTGTCCTATGACCTTCTTTAACAAAGTTTAAAATACTCCTGACAACTTTAACATTTTGTCTTGCCCCAAACAAATCCTAAATAAAGACTTCTTGATCTCAATTGTCCCATGACTCTCCAGATGACTCTTTTAGAGTCACAGATGATTTGTTCTTTCATCTTATATAAAGGGAAATGGTAAACTTATGTTTACCTGATATATTGTCAGTTGTATGGGAAGTGTCAAAAGAGATTTTCTAACTTTCTCTTGGTTAAAATTAGGTGTGCAAAAAGTTATTATTTTTAATGTTTCAGAAACTATTATAAGTTCTTAGAGATTTATCACCATCTTCACTGTCCAATATATGTACTGCTAACTGATGTGTCTGATATTAGACAGCAGTGTAGGTCTATTGGTTATAATTTCAGTTATTTTTTAAAAATGTTAGGTATCCCCAAAACAACCAAATTTCCTTTTCTGTTACATTGGTTCACACTGGCACTTCCCTGAAAGTACTTGCAGTCAAGTAAATGACAGTGCATTGTCTTCAGCAAAAAAAGGGTCTTTAAATGAGAAACAAGGCTACTATATAGATCAGGTTTCCCCTGTCAATTGCATATCCCTGGTAAAACTGAAAGGGTGGGATAAAGTCAAATATCTTGACCAACAGGGCCATTTAAACACCTTCAGATAGACTTTATACTGTCCCCACAACCCCCAAACTTAAGCTTACCCAATTCAATTAAACTTCTTCATTGTTTATTTATGAAAATCAAAATCAAGCATTAAGTGTCCTCACTCTAGGACATGACAGTTAACCCAGAGCTTATTAATCCTTCACTTGGATGCAGTGTCTGGCATATTCCCAGCTATCTAAAGACAGAAATCACTTCTGCCAAACTGGTTGAAACATAAGCTAATATGGACCAAGGACACACTGTGTGGTTAAAAGAGCCACAGGCTGCTCACCAATTTTTTTTTTAAGATTTATTTTTATTTATTTATATATCCCCCCCTTGCTGCTTATGCTTTCCGTGTTCATCTTGCTTTTTGCATTTTTCTGTGTCTGCCTGTCTCCCCCTGGTGCGGCATCCTGCTGAGTCAGCTCACTGCGTGGTGGCTTTTGCCTGCTCGCAGTGGCTTTTGCCTGCTCACAGTGGCTTGCCTTCTCAAGCAGGCCCTGGGAACTGAACCTGGGCCTCCCATGTGGTAAACCAGAGCCCTACCAATTGAGCCACAGCAGGTTCCCTGTTCACCAATTTCTAATCTCAGGATAAACAGAGCATATGTCGGCTGGTTGGCTGCCCTCTTAAGAAACCATGTTCCTTGTTGTCCAAAGAGCCAGCAAGATGGCAGAAGTGGAGCAAAAGAAGCACACCTTCTGCTGCTGAAGTGGCTGTGCAAGGCCAAGAAGGAGGCACTGCCTATGGAGAAGCCCGAGGTGGTGAAGATGCATCTGCATGACATGATCATCCTGCCTGAGATGGTGGGCAGCATGGCAGCTGAAACAGACTTTCCTATGTGGGAAACAATTTTGGGACTGAAGCCCTCAAATGAACACTTTGTGCAGGCACTTTGTGGGGATTTTCAGCAAGACCTCTGGTCAGATGGAAGTAAATGATGCTGAATTGTTCAACATGCAGCCCCTGTGTCCAGAATCAGTAGAGAGTTAACTGGCATTAGGAAATCAGACCCAAACTTACAGAGAAAAGATGAATTCTTGCATCAAAGTCTTTGGTACCACCAAACAGAAGTGAGCTCTGAACTCCAGGGGAATGAACAAAGTTAGCAGTGAATCTTTGAATCTTGCAGTAGCTAAAGCTGCAGAGAATATCATTGATGCAAAGGGTGTGACTGCTCTGGACAATGATGCAATCCACAATGACATGCAAGATGACTCCCTCTACCTTCCTCCCTGCTATTTGATGTGGCCAAGCCTGAAGATGTTTATAAATTTGAAGATCTTTCCCCTGAGCACTATGAAGCTCTTCAGAGCCCATCTGAAGCTTTCAGGAATGTCAAATCAGAAGAAATACTGAAGATGATTGAAAAGAACAGCCACTGCTCCTTTATCATAGAAGCATTGAAGTCTTTGCTATCAAATGAGGACAGCTGAGATCCCCAGGCCCGATGCATATGGTTTCTGGACATCCTCATCAAATTTCAATCTCAGAAAGTAATTAAGCAGAAAAGTGCCCTGGGTCCTGGAGTTCCACATATCATCAACACCAAACTCCTGAAGCACTTTACCTGCTTGACCTACAACAATGGCACTTTACAGTACTTAATTTCAGATTCAGTAAAGGCAAAGATCACAGCCTATGTGATCATACTTGCCTTGCACATAAACAACTTCCAGATTGACCTGACAATGTTACAGAGGGACTTGAAGCTCAGTGAGAAAAGGATAATTGCGATAGCAAAAGCATTGAGACAGAAGATATCTAAAAGAAGGGTGGCTCTGGCACCCGACAGGGAAGAGGATCACAAACTGGGCACTTTGTCCATCCTGCTGCCTCCAGCCCATACCATGGACCACCAGTCAAAGCAGAGGAGAATTACCTAGATGTGTGCTTTCCATACAGAGCATTTTGACCACATCACTGCTTCTCTTCATTTTCATTTTTATTTTTTAAAAGAAAGGGGGAAAAGACACTTTGCTTTGTGTATATTTGAAGCCAGCAGCCAGCAGCCAGCATCTCAGTCATGACCGTCTTAAGCAGAAATGTAAAGCAATGGCCTGATTGGATTTGATCGCTCTGCTTTGAAAAAAAAAAAAAAAA
>PVKH010035783.1:0-11693 GCA_004027955.1 Chaetophractus vellerosus
TCCATTTTAAAAATTGTGTTGTTTGTCTTTTTATTGTGGAATTGTAGAATTTCTTTGTATATTCTGGGTATTAAACCCTTATTGGATATGTAGTTTCAAAATATTTTCTCCCATTGAGTAGGCTGACTTTTCACTTTCATGATAAAGTCCTTTATGCACAAAGATGTTTATTTTGATGAGGTTTCATTTATCTACTTTCCTTTTGTTGCTTGTGCTTTGGATATAAAGTCTAAGAAACCATTGCCTAATACAAGATCATGAAGGACATTTCCTACATTTTCTCCTAGGAGTTTTATAGTCTTGGTTCTTATATTAAGTCGTTGATCCTTTTTGAGATAATTTTTGTATATGGTGTGAGATAGGGGTCCTCCTTCATTCTTATGCATATGAATATCCAGTTCTCCTTGCACTATTTGTTGAAGAGGTTATTAATTTCCAATTGAGTGGACTTGACAGCCTTGTCAAAATCAGTTGGCCATAGTTGTGAGGGTCTATTTCTGAACTCTAAATTTTATTCCATTGGTCTATATATTTATCCTTGTGCCAGTACCATGCTGTTTTGATCACTGTAGCATTGTAATAAGCTTTAAATTCAGGAAGTGGAACTCTTCCACCTTTGTCCTTTTTTTTTTTTTTTCAAGATGTTTTTGGCTATTTGGGACACATTACTCTTCCAAATAAATTTGATACTTGGCTTTTCCATTTCTGCAGAGGCAGCTGTTGGAATTTTGATATATAGATTGTACTGAATCTGTATATCATTTTAGGTAGAATTGACATCTTAACAATATTTAGTCTTCCAATATGTGAGCTAGGAATATCCTTCCATTTATTTATATCTTCTTTGATTTATTTTAAACAAAGTTTTGTAGTTTTCCATGTATAAGTCCTTTATATCTTTGTTTAAATTTATTCCTAGGTATTTGATTCTTTTAGTTGCTATTGTAAATGGAATTTTTTTTATTGATCTCCTCCTCAGAATGCTCATTACTAGTGTATAGAAACACTACTGATTTTTGTGTGTTGAGATTGTATCCCACCATATAGCTGAATTCATTTATTAGCTCTAGTAGCTTTGTTGTAGATTTTTTGGGATTTTCTATATATAGGATCATGTCATCTTTAAACAGTGAAAATTTTACTTCTTCCTTTCTACTTTGGATGCCTATTTCTTTTTCTTGCCTGATTGCTCTGGCTAGAACTTCCAGCACAATGTTGAAGAACAGTGGTGACAACAGGCATTCTTGTCTTTTTCCAGATCTTAGAAGGAAAACTGTCAGTATTTCACTATTAAGTATGATGTTAGCAGTGGGTTCTTCATATATGCCCTTTATCGCAGTAAGGAAGTTTCCTTCTATTCTTACCTTTCTAAGGTTTTTTTTTTTAGAGCAAGAAAGGATGCTGTATTTTATCAAACACCTGTTCAATTGAGATAATTGTGTGTGTGTGTTTTCCTTCATTTTGTTAATGTGGTATTACATTAATTAATTTTCTTATGTTGATCCATCCTTGAATTCCTGGGATAAATCCTACTTCATCATGGTGTATAATTCTTTAAATGTGTTGTTGGATTTGATTTTAAAGTATTTTGTTGAGGATTTTTTGCATCAATATTCATAAGAGAAATTGGTCTGTAATTTTAATTCCTTGTGATATTATCTGGCTTTGGTATTAGGATGATGTTGGCTGCATAAAATGAGTTAGGTAGTGTTCCTCCACTTAAATTTTTTGGAAGAGTTTGAGCAGGATTGGTATTAATTCTTCCTGGAATGTATGATAGAATTCACCTGTGAAGTTTTCTTGTCCTGAGCTTTTCTTTGTTGGGAAGTTTTTGATGACTGTTTTCAATCTCTTTACTGATTTCCATTGTAATTTACTCTTTGATGCATTTGATTGTTTAAGAGTGTGTTATTTAACTTTCATATATTTATGAATTTTCCAGTTCTCTGCCCGTTATTTGTTTCCACCTTCATTCCATTGTGGTCACAGAAGTTGTTTTGCATAATTGCAAACTTTTAAAATTTATTAAGACTTGTTTTGTGACCCAACAAGTGGTCTATACTGGCAAATGACCCATGTGCACTTGAGAAGCATGTATATCCTGCTGTTTGGAGGTGCAATGTTCTGTATGTGTCTGTTAGGTCTAGTCATTTATCTTATTATTCAAGTTCTCTGTTTCCTTATTGATCTTTGGTCTAGATGTTCCATCTATTGATGAGAGTGGTGTGTTGAAGTCTCCTACAATTATTGTGGAAGTATCTATTTCTCCCTTTCGTTTTGCCAGTGTTTTCTTCGTGTATTTTGGGGCACCATGGTTAGGTGCATATATATTTATGATTGATTTCTTCTTTGTGCATTGGCCCTTTTATGAATTTATAATGTTCTACATTGTCTCTTGTAACAGCTTTTGACTTAAAAATTATTTTTGTCTGATATTAGTATAGTTACTGGCTCTCTTTTGGTTACTGTTTGCATGGATTATCTTTCTACATCTTTTCACTTTCAACCTATTTGTGTCTTTGGGTCTGAGGTGACCTCTTGTAAAAACATGTAGTTGGATCATGCTTTTTATCCATTCTGCTAGTCTGTGTCTTTTGATTGGGGAGGTCAATCCATTAATGTTCAATGTTATTACTATAAAGAACGTATTTGCTTCAGCTATTTTGTCATTTGGTTTTTATATGTCATATTATTTATGTCTTTCTTTTCCTTTATTGCAGACTTCTTTTCTGTACAGTTGATCTTTTGTGATTTATCTGACTGACCCCTTTTTAATTTCTGTTTCTGTATATTTTAAAAATACTTCTTTGTGACTTCCCTGGGGTTTGTGTTAATATTATACAACTTATGTCTATAACCAACTAATTTGAAAATATAGCAAATGAGCTTCAAATGCATGTACATTCTCTGTTCCCCCTCTTTTGTATTGTTTTTGTGCCACATTACTCTTTATATTTTATGTTTCCATTATCAGAAGATATGACTTTTTTGTTGCTCATTTGTATTCTGACTCTTATAGGAATTAATGAGTGGAGTTGTATATTGAGGATACAATTCTAATGAGTTTTGCATTTATCCTTTTTGTTACCTTTACTGAAGATCTTCAGTTCTTCACACTACTCTAAGCCACTCTTTCCTGTCTTCCTTTCAACCTGCAGAACTCCTTTTAGTAATTCGTGTAGGGCAGGTCTTTTGTTGATGAACTCTCTCAGTTTCTGTGAATCTGCAAATATTTTAAACTCTCCCTCATTTTTGAAAGATAGTTTTGCTAGATAAGGCATTTTGGGTTAGCTGTTTTCTCTCTTCTTTCAGTACCTTAAATATATCATATCACTGCTTCTCACCACCATGGTTTCTCATGAGAAATTGTTACTTAATCTTATTGAGGATCCCTTGTATGTAAAGAATTGCTTTTTCTCTTGTTGCTTTCAGAATTCTCTCTTTATCTTTCACATTTGACATTCTGATTAGTATGTGTCTCAGAGAAGATCTGTTAGGGTTTTTTTCTTTTTGGAGTACATTGTGCTTCTTGGATGCATATATTTATGTATTTCTTAAAATAGTTGGGAAATTTTTGGCCATTATTTCCTCAAATATTCTTTATGCCCAGTTTCCCTTCTCTTCTTCTTCTGGGACGCCCACCATGCATATGTTTGTATGCTACATGCTTTCATTCAAGTGCTTGAGAGACTGCTAACTTTTTCTTCTTTTGTCTATCTGTTCTTCTGATTGTGTGATTTTGATTGTCCTGTCTTCTAGTCCAGTGAATCTTTATTCTGCTTCTTCAAATCTGCTGTTATATGCCTCTAGTGTATTTTTAATTTCTATTATTATGTCTTTCATCCCCACAGTTTCTGTTGTTTCTTTTTATAGTTTCTTTATTCTTTATTTCTGCACATTTTCTTTTTAATATTCTTTGGCTGTACATTCATGATTAGTTTATTTCTATCCATATTTTTCCTAATCTGCTTAAATTGAATTAGATTTGTTTGAACTTCTTTGACTAGTTGTTCCAAATTCTGTCTCTTCAGAAGTTTTACTTTGTTCCCTTGACTGAGCCATGTCTTCCTGTTTCTTAGTAATTTTCTGCTGATATCTTGGCACCTGATTATGTTGATGTGTTAACTCTGAAGATCAGTTTCTCCCTCTTGCCTAGGGTTTATTGTTGATTGGCTGTGTATTAGGGCTCTTCTTTGATACTTGGTCCAACTTATTCTGGAACTTTGGAGTAGTTCATGTTTAACTGCTCAGATTTTCTCAAGTTTTCTGCACCTGATTCATGCTCTGGATAATGGACAATTTTTAAGGTTGCTCTTTTATGTGTAATCACTTCACCTCCAGGAGAAAGCTTCCTTTCCTCTGTTCCTTCTCCAGGAATCTTGACATGTTCTGTTAGTTTTTGTGCAGAATTTTCTCCCCAGCTCCTTTGATTTGTTTAAATTCTCTCCCTTACTTAGTGCCACGTTTCCTAATACTTTTCAGTTCTGGTACCTGTCTTGTCTTACAGCAGTTCTGTTTCCCCCCTAATTTTTCCATAATGCTTTTGTGCCTTCACTTTCTTCCCCATTAGGGTATCCCACCCTGGGGAGCCAGATGGAGTCAATCCATTTTGTGTTTAGGTGGTCCAACAAAGACTGGATTGAGTGTGTGTAGCTCTTGAGAACAGTTCTACCACCATATCTCTTTTCCCTGGGGACACGTTTGTACGTGGCACTCCTTAGTTAATTGTGTTCTGCCTGGGGTCTCTGGATTTGGGTTCCATGCCTGGATATGTGAGGAGTTCTAACTCACTCTGTAGTCTGCATCCGCAGCAGGAGGGGCCCAGGCAGCGCTGCCTATGCGTGATTTTTAAGCTGTGTGGGACTGAGTGAGGGGGAAGAGTCCAGACTGGTAGGTCTGTGATATTAAACATCTCACCTGATGTTGGTGTTTCTTTTACTTTTTCTTCAATTCAGCATTTGTAGAATCCTTCTCCAGTCTCTATCATCTTCCAGCGTTCTAAACAAGTGGAATTTGTCCCTTTATTAGTTGATTCTGAGGGAAGACTTTTCCAGGGGATGTCTTATGTTGCCATGTTGATGACATCACTCCCTGGTCACCTTTCTTAATCATCAGACTGAAGGAGGATAACTAAATGGTGAGTGTGTTTTGTAGAGGTTGGTAATGAAAGCCTGGAGCCACACCATTGGCTACTCTCTGACAGCCACAAGGATATACCAAAGAATGCCTCCATGACTCAAGAGTACAGTCCATATGCTTTTGTCACAAAGACACTTCAATAAATAATAATGTACAGAGAGCAAGTAATGCAGTGGGCATATGGGTACCATTTGTTATTGAATTAGCCAGGCCAGGTGCCATTTACGTGTGTTCTGCCTCTCAACAAAAGGCGTCTCATAAAATGAAATGATGCTAGAAAGTGGATGCCAGAGTAGTAGCTCCCTTGTTTTAATCTGGATGGTTAGAAAATTATCAAACTCCCATTAGTCCTCAAAGAAACTTAGTCACATCTGAAAATACCAAGACTATAAACTCACAGCTCTGTTTTCCCAGTCCTTTTGTTTCTCTGAAGATGTTCAACGAATAAATGAGGTCAGCATTCTTACTAAACCCCGTGAATAGACTGTCCAGGGGTTACGAGTAAGGAGTGGGAGGAATTGGCAGAGGATGATTGTGGAGAGATGAGCTTTCTGCATAATGAAGCTGAAATCAAGGGAACTTCCCAGTTGATTTTGTGAGCTGCTGGAGGTGGGCCATGGATTTATCATGAATATTCCTTAGGAAGCCAATAAGAAAATTTGCTTCCCTCCAAAGCAGGCAAAATGTCACCAAGATTAAGCATATACTAGGTAAGGGAAATGGGTAGAATGTAAATCTTCTTATGCTTGTACCATGTATGCATCACCAGAGTTCTTGGCTCCTTCACACATGCTCTTGTAATTATTCCTAATTGACTCAGTTGTGTTGAAAGCTGGCTAAGGTTGTGGTGAGATGATGAAATGAAATTTTTGCTGCCTACTGGAAAATCATTGAGGAAACACAAATTTTAAATGTGGGTTGTGTGTGTGCATCTTGGGGCTGACTATATGTTGGGACAAAGAGATTTTTGCTATCAGGGTATCTGGCAATGTTCCTGTAATATTTGAAACTACAATTACCAGGAAAATTATTGCAAAATGCAGATGGGCAGGCGGGACTCTTTGGTCAATAATATGCAGATCCACACATCCGCAGAGTTTGTAGTCTCTCTACTCCCAAGTCCTTACAGACGAGACAGGCTGATTGGATATGGTGATAGGGGATCAAAGGGGCTTTTGGACAGCCATCCTCTGACCTTTCCAAAGCAGACAAACATTCAACTCTGCATAAAGACATAACAACATTCAGTGATGTGGAGACTTTTATAACAAGACACAGATGTAAACAACCAAAAACTCAACCAACTTTGCCCCTCTTGATTTGTGGCCATGGCTTCATCCACTTTTTTCAAGCTAACTAATATCTCTTGATCTTATGAGAATTGGTAGGCTTCTTAGGAGAGTATTTCCAAATCATCAACATTTGGGGACTATATAGTCCAACCCCTATAGTTAATATTGCTAACAGCTGAGTTTAAGTGGCTTCTTTAACTATCGCGTACAGTTAGTTGGTTACAGAAGCAGGGAGTTGGGAAAAGGTTCTAGACTGGCACCTTCTACATTACCCGTTGCCCTGCTCATTATCTAAGTACAGAAATGTGCAGTATTTGTCTTACATTGGTTATTTAACCTTAGTGTGGATACACGTACTTGGGTGATATTTCAAACTTGTACCTTCTATATCCTTAGTCCCTCACCGGGAAGGTAGTGGGCAGTCAGAAAACAAAAGCTTTGCTAAATGAATGAGTCTTGTATATCAGTTATCTTGTCAGATTTCCAGTGGATTTTTACCCCATTGTATTGTTTTAATATAAATGGCTACTCTGTCATTTGCATTTCTGTTTTTAACACTTTAATGGCACCATCATGATGACTCATTCTTAACGCCAAGAGAGTCTTCCCTCAAAGCCATTCATAATCAGTTTTATATTCCAAGGGTCAGCTTCTCAGTAGGCCCAGTTACAAATAGCTAATAATACCTCATGGGGCAGTATTTATGGAAAGACATTAAATTCCAATTTTCTCCAAAAGGAGTCTCTTGGCTCTATCACTCTTATCCAGATTATTCCAATTTGTGCTGGATTGAACTGGAAAACTCTTTAGCTGCCCTGATAACTCTCTCTGGCTTCCTATTGGCCCAGGACATGGGATGTGCTGCTTAAACTGCACAAAATAAAACTTCATGGAGAGTGAGTGCCATCGAGGAGAGAGGGCACACCTCCTTTCACCCATTAGCCTATGAGCTCCTCTGTTTTTAAGGTGTTTTTAGAGTGTGTGTGTGTGTGTTTGTGGGTGTGTGTGCAGGGGGGGGGTATTGAAGTGAAAAGGGAGAGACTTGAGCTTATTCTTAATCAGCATTTGCTGTTGCTGTCTTGGCCTAATTTTCATGATTGTTGAAAAGTATTTCTCAGCCAGAAACCATCTTTTACCAATAAGATGACACCTTTTATCCACTCTGAGTCAGATGTACTGCCGGAATAAGTCATTGTGATCTTCTGTGATGCTGATTGGAAAACCCAACAACGATAGCAACAGACAACAAAAACTGTACAATCTCTACGATATCAAGAAAAATAATCTGAGTTAGATTTGAAACGCTGAAAATATTTTAAATCAAACTATTCAGAATCTGTAGTACAAGTAATATATTGTATGAATATGTGTGTCTGCATTTCTGAAAATATATGACCATCTCTAGGTGACATCACATCAGTTTTCACTTATCTGACAACCGCCAAGGGCTCTTAATATCCCAATGCAGGTTCTGAAATAGAAAGCAGAGTGCAGAAAGGGGGTAATGTATGGAGAGAATCCCAGGAAGGTATGATGTGGTATGTAGGGCATCTGTGGCCTAAAGAAACTGGAGAGCTGTTTCTACTCAGTTCCTTAAAGTCCTTTCTCTGAGTCATCTAATGGGGTTCTTAGTCCAAAGAGAATGGCCCTTATGCTCACCTAGCTTTGCCTGGAAAATGTCAATATAAGGAGTTCCCAGATGGCCAGGGTTTGGGGCCTTCTTTCAGTTGTCATATTTTCTTCTGATGCTAAGCCTGATAAAAGAAACAATAAAAGAACTCTGGGCTCTTAACTAGGCTAACATATTCAGGTTAGGACAAGCAGTTTGTGAAATACAACCCCCGCCCTCTGAAGCACCATCCCCACCCTTAGCAGAGGCCTCGGGACTGCTGCAGCTGCATGGCTTTGCTTTACTTCATTTATGGTCTTGATTCCTTCTTTGCCCGGAGAGGATGTATGAAGCAATTGTTTTCTACCTGTCATGATGAGGCGGGACCCTAGACAGCCTTTCCTGACCTGGCTGCACTCACTCTGAGAAAGAGCTTAACCCTAGAAAATTTCTTGAAGAGGCCCCAAAGAAGTTCTGAAAAACCGTCCCAGAGAGAAGGGATTCTAACCTATTGATGGAAGACTTCACCAAAGTAATGTGACATAGGAGAGTCACTCCCTCCTCTGTCTTGATGCAGGACTTAGATATACTTAATGCTTTTGCTTAATAGACAATATTCTCCACACCTCCTTTATCTCCCTCTACCCCAAACATACACACTCATTTCTCTCTTTTACACACACCATCACCACCACCGCCACAACCAGTGACAAGTAGCATAGTCAAATAGATCCCAACTGAAATCTTGTTGAGCCACTGGACGTTGCAAGGCCTCAGACATGTCATTTAACTTTGCTTGCCTTGGTTTCCTCATTTGATAAGAAGAAATGCCAGTAGCTCCCTCATTTGTGAGGCTGGTTGGGGATTAAGAGAGAAGATAAGGTTTATGACATAGACTCTTGCCCAGTGTCTGGCATTTGGTAAATGTCAGGTTGCCTTCCCCTCATCCCCCATCTTTCTCTCTCCTTGAGCAAATCCCATGCACTCTTCTAACCTCTCGCTTTCTGAATCCTTCACGTGCATAAACCATCCCTCTTTCCTTCATATCTGGAAGGATTTTCCATCTTCTATTTTAATAGTCCCTCTACTCCCACTCAATTGTCTGCTCCGTACCTGACAGCTAAACTCTCAGGAAGGTTTCCTCCTTTCTCACGTCAGTCTTGCCAGTTTCACTTTAAAAACACCTGGATGAAAATGCTATTTAGCTGGAAGTGCTTCCCTCAGCAAGAAGGCTTTTCCTCCAGATCTCTGAGCAGTCATCTAAATGTAGTCTTCGCAGATTAAAATTGAGTGCCACAAAGGGGCTCTCCTGGCAACAGCTCAGCTGCTTTCTTCGTTGGGGTTCAGGGTCCCTGCTCCCTGCATGAAGATCCTTTTGACTTCAACAAATTGGAATAACACCTATTTCAAATATATTATTTGATGAAAGCAGATGTCAGCAGATACTGCCTATGTAATTGATATTTGATTTATTCAAGATTTATGCATGCTGTGCCTTAGATTTATTAATGATAATCCCCGGCTCTTGTGTTTAATATAGTGGAACCAAAACATAATTTGCTGGGATCAGTCAGAAATGCATCAAAGTGATTAACTCTACATGCAAACCATTATCCAGTGACATCCCTACTGTGCACAGTGCAAAAGAAGGCAATGAGACAGTAATTGGCTTCACTTATGCAAGTTAGATATTTTCCATGATTGCTAGTAAAATTTAGTTCCTTTTATCTCTGATTCTGCATCTCCATATCCCTCATCGTCCTTTGATGCTCCTTTTTCTGGCAAGATTTGCCTGAAACCAGCTCGTGCACACACACACACACACACACACACACACACACAAACTGCTTCCTATCCTGGCAATTATGTGTTAAAGAAGCATACAAGTCTTACAGACAGGGATGGCAACTGTCCTTCCCAGGAGACTCCCTGGTAGGGCACCGCCTTTGGATGTTTATGAGGGGCCACCTCTCTCTTCCCAGGGGACAGAAGTCACACGTGGGCCAGAAAATGGAAATCATATCCCAGCATCATTCTCTGTCCACAGCTATCACCTATTTCAATACCTAGACAGGCTGAAAAACCAATGCCATCTTGGAGTAGCCCTCTGGAGCTGTTCAGACAATCACTAAGATAATTTTTGCTTTGTTCGTTTGTTGTTGTTTTATAGCGAATTGACACAATTGGGTAGACAACCCTTTATGATAAGAACATGTCCTTCCCACTTATTTTTTCTTTGGTTTTTAAATATCTTTTCTATTATGAATTGTTGATGATAGTAGATGTGAGAAGTTTTTGTTTTAAAAATTTGAAAGTAAAAATAACATATGTGTGGCAAAATAGCCAAAGTCTACAAAAAATGTGTGAAATGAAAAATGGAAATCTCCCTTCTCTATTATGTCTTCTGTCTCCAGCCCATCTCCCCAAAGATAATCTTTGCAATAGTTTCAGGTGCAGCCTTGCAGAAAAATGTAAAGAGTGTGCCTACATACATCCATGCCGTGAGCTTGTTTAATGTCGTCGCTTAGACGTGTTTCCCAGTTAGCACAGGCAGAGCCGCCTGATTTCTTTTTCATTGCTATCTACACTGATTTTTAATTGTTTAAAATGCTGCCGGACCTGGCAATGTTTACAATAGGCTCGGTACTTGTAAATCATGTAAAACTTCTTACTTCCAACCTGGGAATTTGGGCCACAATTTAGGGTAAAGTAACATCTTGTGAGGTTTACAGCAAGGTGGAAACATCCCACGTTTTATAGGGAAACCTGCACATATGGTCCTTGATTTCGGTTCCCTGGAACATAACTGTCTGTCTTGGGGGCCTCTGGTGGGACATGTAAGGATGTTGGCATGATAGCTTGACAGCGATGGCATTTCTGTCTGCTGCACCTATGGCCAGATTTATATTGGGCTTGTTTTGTAATCAGCAGGACATGTGTGTAATCGTTGCCTTCACCATCTACCTCACTGAGCTTCCATGACCCCAGATTAATTTAAAATGAAGCCCCAAGATGCTTTTTGGGTTTCTTCATGAAGCACCACCAAATCTTCTATCTCAGTTTCTCTTTTCCTCTCCATACAGTAATAGGAGTATCTTGAGACTACGAGGACGGCTCACAAGGGGCATTCTTTTGCATCTTTAATGCCGTTAGGACATTGCCCTGAGAATCAAACACATCCTTTGACATTCTCTAGCTCATCTTTTTTAGGCATGGTGTTCCTCACAGGCTCAGCCTGTCAATAAACAGCCCTGGCCTTGCCATTAAGAACACTCTCGACTCAGCAAACCCTCAGCGCTCCTGAGCCGCGAACACCACCATTCACTCTCTGCGCTCGTTTCTCTTTCGCTGCTACAGAAGCTATTCCTGCCTCAGCAATCCAAGTGATCTATTTTTCCTGTCCTAAAAGTTAATTGATTCCTCCTTCTGAGCACCGTGGAATATGAAGAGCTATGTCTTTGCTCTGCAACAGTCTATCAGGCTAGGTCCAGTGGACTCACTTGGAAAGGCTGCTGCACTTCTGTGCAGCCCGGAGACCCTGGGCCTGAAGGCTGAAAGAAATTAGGACAGGGCTAAGAGATGCCTGTCTGAAGAAGTAATTTCAAAATGTGAAGCATGGCTCCCATTCCTTCCAGTGTAAATCTTCAGACTCC
>PVKH010035784.1:0-11690 GCA_004027955.1 Chaetophractus vellerosus
AAATGGGGTTATTTGTCTTTTTTATTGTTGAGTTATTGACTTGTAAGTGTTTATATGTTCTGGATCCCAGGCACTTATCAGATATATGCTTTGCAAATATTTCCTCCCATTCTGGGGTTGTCTTTTCACTGTCTTCATAGTGGCCTTTTAGGCAAAAAAGTTTTTAATTTGGATGAAGTCCAAATTATCTGCTGTGTTATTTGTTTGTTTGTACAATAGGTATCATCTAAGGAATCATTGCCTAATCTAAGGTCATGGACATTTATACCCAAGTTTTCTGCAAAGAGTTTTATAGTTTTAGCTGATCCATTTTGTTCACTGGTCCATTTTGAGTTAATTTTTGCATATGGTGTGAGGTAGGTTCCACCTTCATTCTTTTGCATAATGGATATCCAATTGTTTCTGCCTCATTTGTCAAAAAGACTATTCTTTCCCCATTGAGTAGTCTTGGCATCCTTGCTGAAAATCAGTTGTCCATAAATATATATTTTTTGACTCTCAGTTCTATTCCATTGATATATCTATCTTTATGGAAGTACCACGAGGCATTGATTAGAGGAGCTGTGAGTTCTCCAATTTTGGTGTTACCATCTTTTTTATAAATTTGTTATAGCTGTTTTCATGCTACTAGGGCATAATTAAGTAGTTGTGGCAGAGACTCTATGGTCTTGACAGTCTAAAATATTTACTATCTGGATCTTTAGAGAAAATGTTTTCTGACCACTGTTCTAGTTCATCACTGCATGCTCCCTCTCTCTTTCTTTTTTTTCCTTCTTATTTTAAACTTTTTATTTGAAATATTTTCAAGCTTACAGGAAAGTTGCAAAAATAATACAAATCTCATACGGAGAACTTTAGCATACCCCTACTCCCACCCCAAGATATCTAGATCCACCAATTTTAATATTTTCCACCTTTCCCATTGCATACTCCCTCTCAGCAGACTACCCAACCTGTAGTAGATGCCTAATAAATATTTATTGAATGAATAAATGATATCTCCCCAGATTCTGCCTAGAAATGAAAGCTGACAGCTTTTGAGTGTAAAAATTAAGAAGCATGTTAAAAATGATACTCCCATTTACACATTTATTCAGCAAACCTTTGAGTACACACTGGGTGTCCCCAGACAAGTTGGGGAGGAAGGTTCCTATAAAGAGTAAACATATTTGAGTATTAAAAAAAAATGCCACATATGTCAAAGAAAATGGTGGCAGGGCAGATGTAAGCCCCAACTGTAAGTGCTATTCAATTGCCTTTTGATCCTTGAATGTTGTCCCTACTTCAAGAAAGGGAGAGAATTACCCATTATTGAGCATCTTCTCAACCCTGGGAAATGTGTTGCACCAAGTTATTTAAGTTATTCCCCACAGATTACATTGAGGTTATGACTGCTCTAGGATCAAATAGATAAGAACATTGAGGCTTAGAGGGATGAAAGAACTTCTTCAAACTCACATGTCCCATCACTGTTGGAGACTGGATTGTTAGCCCGAATATGTCTTGAATACATTTTGAGCTTTATACTCTAACCAACCAGCCATGAAAAAAAGATTTTCTGAGAGGGTTTGAATTCTGTGCTCTCTCTTTGCAGGAAGATGCTTTATATAATGACTGGGGACCATTAGAACACCTTTAAAATACTCAAAAAATTTCATAGTGTGAATTTTAAATGAGTTAACTTTGACCTAGAATATGGAAGCACATTAATAACTAGAGTGATGATGTAAAAATACACGGAACAACCACTCATTTCCTTTGCACTGCATTGCCTTCAAGGACCCACATCTGTGATTAGTTATTTGGGTCAGGTTTTCAGGTAGCTGTTTTGTGCATGTAGGCAATTTCCAGGTCATAATTACCCAAGGCTACTCAATACCACCCTTGAACTAACCCTTCTCACCCACTCAGGTCCCAGATCTAGGAAATTCCAAAAAAAATATAGAAGAATATCCAAAGCTGTTAAGCTTCTTATGCTCACTACCTCCTTCCCTGCATGCTTCTCTTCACCTGTAAGAGAATCTTCTCTTTACCTTGGACATATGGGTAAGGCCTGATAGTTTCACCCAGCCTTTTAGCTGCTTAGACATTTTGCAGATCTTTCTTCTCAAACTCTGTAGCATTAGACACAGTTTTGTTCACCATTTTCTTCCTGATATCTTCTCTCCCCATAGCTTCCTTGGCAGTAGCCTCTTCTTGCCTCAGACAGCACCATACTTAGTGCCTTCGCTAGTCTTGGTCCCTGCCTGGGCTTTGAGGGCTCCCTATGTCTCAGCCTTTTGACTCTTTCTATATCTACTGCCCTGTAGTGTTCTTACCTGGGCTTGAAAATTGAGTTGATGTTCCAGTTTCTCTGCCTTCAGCCTGATCTTTTTCCTTGATATTAATTCTGTATTCATGCTTCTGTCCTCTGTACATTTCATCTACTCTCACTCACTCATTCATTCATTCAAAACATATTTTTTGAGCTCATACTTATTGTGACATAATTTTAAAAAAAAAGAGAGAGAGAGACCAACTCTACCGCTGACTCCATGAAACCTACCATCAACTTGAGTCTTTATCCTGTCATCATAGCAGGAAATCCCTAGTTGACTCCCAACCTAGGGATTGCTCATTGACTTTTTTTTTTGTATCTCCCAACATCTCCCTCTCTAACATACTCAGGCTAGAAGCTATCTTCTCTTCCAGCCTCCCATAAATATCCAAACACCCACGGAGTCTTATTGGTGAGTTCTTCACATAGTTTTCTATTCCCTCTGTTACCCATCTACATAACTCCCTTATTATCTCGTGCCTTAAAAACTGCATCAGATCCTTAAGTTTCCTCTATTTTTCCCTCTACTCTCTCTTGCTTAGACCACCCTGCCTATGCTGATAGCCTGATTCCATTTGTTTGCTCTTCTTCTCAAAAGCCTTCCATGTTACCTCACTGGCTACAGGATAAAGGTCATACTTGGTACATTAACATTTGAGAACTTCCATGATCTGTCCTCAATCTGTAAATACAGCAGCAGCAACAAGAAAAATAATAGCAATTTTTATTTGTTGTACTCCTTACCTTATGGAGGCACTAGGTTATACATTTTAAACAACTGTTATTTCATTTGATTCTCACAGATAAGCTAAAAGTCAGGTGCCATTAATATCCTATTTTGAAAGATAAGTAAACTGAGGTTCAAAGAACTTTCATTATCACACAACGTCTATGCAATGTCACATGGTTGTGTGCCTAGGTCTTTCCAAAACCAAACTCCATGCCTTTAATTTCTATAAAATAATGCCTTGATTGTAAATTACCTTTCTTCCCATGCGTCTTGCATTGTCACTAGGTAGCAATCTTGCTGATTCCAGGGAGACAACCTTCTATTATTTTTTGCCTTTTTCCTTAGAGGGCTTGGTTCCATAACCAAGCCCCTACTCTGATACTTATGAGGTGTGTGCCTGTTTGATCTCGGTTTCCTCACTTTGGAAGTCGGCTCATCATTCCATCCCTATAGGGAACTACGACGTCAAATGAGATCATGAATGGGCTCATGCTTTGTATACGGGGAAGTTCTGTGCTACTCTATGGGTGGTCCCTTTTTCCTGGAAAGAATATGATTTGGAGTCAGAAGATCTGGACTCTAATATTAGCTACTGCAGGAACTAGATGTAGACCATGGTCAAACCCCATCATTTGAAAATTGAAGTTTATAAATCCCGTAATATCCACAGTCTTTGCTACAGCCAATATTCTTTGATTTTGTGGCTTTCAATGAATACCTTCTGGCATACATTTTCCGTAAATTTTAGGAAAACATAGCTAAACCATCTAAGAGGAGGAAAACACCCGATTATGAAGCTCAGCTTGCTACCTGAGTTAAGACAATCCGTCTTTGTTCTTCTTTTTGGAGTTAATATGGCAGAATGAAAAGGCAGGAGGCTTTGGTGTTCAACAGGCCATTTAGGGCCAGGGCTCCAATACTGAGTACCCCTGACAAGTTATTTCACCTTTCTACACTGCAATAAAGGTTTATTGTCTTTTCCCATCTCCTGCCTCACCTTGCCATGATGATATTCTGGAAATTGTTTCACTTTCTTGGGAGGAAAAAAAACTTTCTAGTGGGCAGAAATAGCTAAATTCTTCCAACTATACTGTTAGGTACAGTCTTGAGTCATTAATGTGTGGGGAGTGTGATGTGGCAAAGAAATGGCCAAAGCTGCATTGCATATTGCACCCTGGAAGTCAGAACCAAGCTACTAAAATTAAATGTTATCCACTCAAAATGTAGTTAGCATTTTTCTTTCAATAAGGAACAAAATTGATTTTTTACGCCCATAAAAGATCCTTGATGATAAATTTAGATAAACTTGAAACCATTTAATATTTCAAATGCAAAAATCCAGCAAAGTGTTGAAACCTTTGTGACTTTCTGAGTAGTTTGGGAACACGATAAACCTGCTTCCCAAATACAGTTTCATAAATATTCAGATGGTGGATGATTGTAGTAAATATGGAGAAATATGCAATCTGTTATTATACTTCTCCATCAAATATACTCAACAGCTCTTTCATTCATTGTACTGAATAAAGAATTCACGTATGGCAAAAAGAATTCTACAAAAGATTAAAGTAAGGTGTTTGAAAAGTAAATTTGATTTTTAAAAAAATCCTTAGCTCAAGTGATTCATTGAAAAGTTGCTTTAAATACGGCATGGAGAAAATATTCAAATATTAAGCTGTTCCAAATGTCTCAGTCTAATTGCCTCATTTTCATTCCGCTTAGGTATTCAATTGATCGTCATACTGACCTCGACAGGTTTTTCACTATTAATCCTGAGGATGGTTTTATTAAAACTACAAAACCTCTGGATAGAGAGGAAACCGCCTGGCTCAACATCTCTGTCTTTGCAGCAGAAATCCGTAAGTATTCCTCTATGGGCTTCGTTTCTATTTACCAAATATTTTTCCTTCAGACTCTGTCTATGTAGATGCTAGAAAGTGACAGAGAACTGATATGGAATAAATTTTTTAGTCGTAAAATATGTTTCAGTCTTGAAGATTCTTTTTTTTTTGAGGTACCCGGGGCTGGGCATTGAACCCTGGACGCTGTATGTGGGAAGGTGGCACTCAAACGTTGAGCCACATTGGCTTCCCTGAGATGGTTTTTTCATTTGTTTTTGCTTGTTGCTTTGTTTTTGTTTATTCAGGAGGTACCAGGAACCGAATCTGGGACCTCCCATTTTGGAGGCAGGCGCTCAACTGCGTGAGCCACATACACTCCCTTAAACATTTATTTTTGATCATCAATCTAGGAAGACATGGACGCAAATAGAGATCTGTTCATTTTCTGTTGCATAGCTCTGTACAGACTTGGCAAGATAGATGATAAGATAGATGATAGTCCTCAGCAGCCTGAAACTCATGACCATTGCTGAATAATTACCATTTCTTCCCATCACTAGGCTTGGTTAAACCCAAAGCAGTGGAATCCTTAGGACCAAAATTTACCTGTAGACCAGTAGTCCTCACACTTGATTGTACACCAGAATCTCATGGAGGCTACAGCGCATATCTCTGGCCTCCACTGGCAGAGCCTCTGATCCAGTAGGTCTGGGGTGGGGCTCGAGTATATTTCTGGCAAGTTCCCAGATGATTCTGATGCTGCTATGGGGACTGTTGCCCTTGAGAGCCGCTGCTGTAAGGTGTGCTCTGGGTGGCCAGGCTCCATTACAAGTCTTTAGAATTAAACTTCCTCTTCAGCATCAGCAGAAAAGAAGAACTGGTTCAGTTATTCTGACCTCATATTCACATTTTTCCAGGACACTCCCACCTTGCACTGGACCTAGCTCACTTCACGGTCTATATGGCTTTTGTGCCACCACCTTTCCCTGCCTCACCCAAATGGGCAGCTAGAGCTTTGCTTTCTCTTTCCCAAAGACTAATGTGGATTCCTCCAAGGCACTGAATGTCTGAATTCTCTCTTTCCAGACAACAGACATCAAGAAGCCAAAGTCCCTGTGGCCATTAGGGTCCTGGATGTCAATGACAATGCTCCCAAGTTTGCTGCCCCTTATGAAGGCTTCATCTGTGAGAGTGATCAGACCAAGCCACTTTCCAACCAGGTAAGACCCCTTTCTCCTTCCTTGGCTATGAGCAGTGCATTTGGAAATGGAGTTTATTTTTGAGAACATCACCTGGAGATACACCTTCCAGTACCTAAGAAGGTTTCAGAGGCCTAGTTTTGTTCTGAAGCTGTGTTCCCTAATTAAAAATGGGCTTTTTAGCCAAGCAAGAAGTATTAAATATTGATATCCCAGTATCAGTATAATTTACTTATGGACCACTTCTCTCTTTCAGCCAATTGTTATAGTCAGTGCAGATGACAAGGATGACACAGCCAATGGACCAAGATTTATCTTCAGTCTACCCCCTGAAATCATTCACAATCCAAATTTCACAGTCCGAGACAACAGAGGTTCGTATCAAGGCTCCAATGTATTTAGAGAAGTAGAAACGGAAAACAAATGGCTTGTATATTGCAAAGAACAAGTATTTTTACTAATGTTAATAATGCCTTCCTGTTGAAGAACAGACAAGAAATAGTAATGTCACCTCTATTTTGAGACTTGGGCTCATTTGGTGAATATGAATAAATGAGTCTAATTTTATTTTACTTTTTTAAATTGGTTTTGATATTCATGAAGCAGTGGGAAAACCAAGTGGGGAAGCTTACAGGGTCAATATGCAAACAACTTCCATTTATCTTTTTTTTAAAGAGGTTGATAAACCCTTGGGGGGAAGTAGGACTTTATGAATATTGATATCAAGTAAACCATTAGAAGAGATTAGTTCAACTTTCTAAGGCAATGTAATCTTTTAGCTCCCTTCCTTTCCAAGCACAGTTTTAATGCAATGCAGTTGAGAACAGAACTTGATATCTAAAGGTGGCTGCAGAATTGTTGCCTAAAGGGCATTGTTTGTCCACTGTAAAAACTGGAAAATTTAACATGGTTTCGGTTTCTCATTTGGCCATTCAAGGAGGTTCTAGACTTACAGATCATTCAGAGCAGTCATTCTTATTGTATAGGTCCAGACGGATGCATTTCCCTTCACAACGTTGGTGGCAGAATTAGGGACAAAAAATAATTTTCTTGAGTCCCAGCCAGAGTGTTTTAGTCTGCACCTTACTTCTTAGTGGAACTGTTCACATAAACGTGTGACATTGCGGGTCTGTGTAAATGTAGGGAGACGAATGCCATTATTTGACATAGGAATAAATAGTTCCCCTGAGCTTCTATGTTCTCATTAGCCCCATGTGAACAATGCACTAGGTTACAGGTCAATTGCTCTCCCAGCGACTGAGGTCAGGCTCACAGGATCTTCAGCTAACCCATAAGTATTATTCATTTCCCCCATCATTGAGGCAGGCTCTCAGGATCTTAAACTAACCATAAGTATCATCATTTCCCCCTCACTGTTGTCACTGTCATCAGCACCACAGTCAGCACTAGCTGTGCTCCAAACACCACGCAGGACCTTCCCCTCCTCTACCCACTTAATTCTCTCAACACCCCCACATTACTATTATCATTATTTCTGGTTTGCAGATGAAAAAAGTGAGGCACAGCACCATTAAGTAACTTGACCACCGTCAGTCGAGTAGAAGTTAGAGCTGGGTTTTAAGCCGTGGCACCCAGAGCCAGAGGCTACAGCCTTAACCACTGTACCCACTGGATTGATGATTAAATTAGAAAAGTGCTCCCCATGCTGCTTGGATGGAGAGGAATGTGATCTGAGATACTGTTCGTTACTTCTTGGACTGATCTGAGCATTTAATTATGGGCCTTATAAGTCAAGCACGTACCAAATGAGACTGTGGGGTAAAAGGCTCTAGGTCTATGACAGGGACGTTCTCTCCCAATGCCTTGCTTTGTGCAGTGGACTTGTCCTTGGGTGTGAAAGAAATTTTAAGCAAGGCATCCAGGGGTACCTGTATTGTAATTTTTTTAAACCCCCTCCCCAAGATGGTTCCCTCGTGGTTTTTTTTTTGCTTGTTGTCTGTTTATTTTTTCTTCAGGAAGCACAGGGAACCGAAACCGGGACCTCCCGTGTAGGAGGCGGGTGCTCAACCGCTTGAGCCATATCTGCTCCCCCCGCTACCTGTGTTTTAAAGGAACACTGCAAAATAACCTCTGATCTACTTTGTAAATGATTCCCATCATTTTTTCAAACTTTTAAAATGGAAGTTTATCATTCATACATACATAAACAGTAAGAGTATAGTCAAAGTTGTGAATCTACAGAACAAACATTCATATCATCTTCATACAGGGCTCCAATACAGTGCGCCACCACCAACACCTTGCATTGTTGTGACACAATTGTAACAAACTATGAAAGAGCATCATCAAAACCCAACTACGAACTGTAGCCAATATTTTATATTTGGTGTATTTTTTCCCTCAACCCACCTGGGTATTGACACCTTGTATTAGTCTTATAGTCTTATATGCTTTTTATTGTTCATGAGAGAATGTTCTCATATTTATTCAGTTACCCACAGTGCATCTTCCACCACAGGATTCATTGTGTTATACAGTCCCATGCTTTGTAAAATCCATTCAAAATGTACACTCAGTGGCCCTCAAGTAATGATGGAAGTGCCATCTTTACGTGGAGTTCTTTAATTTTATATTCTAGCTAGGATTTTTCTTTTTCCTTCTGGCTTTGGTTAATGCACACCTGTGAGCACCTCAAATCCCTTAAAGGGATAAATGTGTCGAGCACCAAGATGGATGAGCAGTTCTCAACTAAGAGCACATTTACCTCTGGCAGTACACAGATGTAACATAGGACCTTCCTTTTGTAAAGGTTGGTTTCCCCAGAGCAGGGAGACCCTGGCATGTAGTAGGGCTCTAACAGATGTCTATTGAGCTGAATGAACAAGAGAGCGTAAACAGTGTTTTCATAATACTTTCTAAGATACACATATCTTTTACATATGTATTATATTTTATGTATATATTCTACACGTGTACTTACATATACCTACTTTCTGAGATATATGTATATCTTTACCTGAGTTCATAAGATTCCCTTCCCCCACTCTTGGAATTTTCTCAATTCCCAAATTAGTCTCAGATCCCACACTGCATTGATAAACTGCTATATCATTTCAGCCTAAGCTTAAGTCAATTTTCTGATGAAGAAGATACTTCTTATAATATATTTCAACAGGTATTTATTCTTATCTATAGTCAAATGTTTCATTCAGGTGTCCAGAAAACTCTGGTGTTCTTTTACACCCATTATGCCACCACCTCTTTTATGATCTGTTTTCTCAAATATTCGTGGTCAAAAGTTTACCTGTGTATTATAATAATTCCCAACTTACACTTGGTATCTAACTGCTGGGTCTATTTCCAGTAACATCCCTGTCCATCACGTGACATCCTGCAAGCAGAAGGCTTTACTAGGCTTTACCACGTGCCAGCTCCTCCTCCACCCCTCCCTTGTCTTCTTGTTTTCTATATGTGCAAAAATATTTAGCTGTTGTTAACCTCTGAAAACATACTAAGACATATTGTTCTCTAGGGAAGCATACCTATTTTACTTTGTCCCAGTATTTCAGGGATGCCATCTCTATTTTCAAGGAGATTGTATTACCATAGGTAAGCCAACTCCACGTTCTGCCTCCCCTGTCCATTCTTCTAAGAGACTAATCTTACTATTGAATTACCACTTTTGCAGGGAATTGCTACTTTTTAAGAAAAATGACTTTATTAACTATGGCAAACACTTAATGAAATCTCTGATGTTTAGAGCTATTACAGAACCTTAAAGCAAATACAGTCCTATAATAATCATTTAATAGAGTTTCTTTCTACTAGCTCCTAAAAGTAATTACATATTGAAGTGATCCAAAAGGAGTAATCACTTTCCACAGCCTATTAATAGCCTACTGAGTTACCAAATTTCTCGGCTGAGACCGTTTTCCATAGAAAACATGAGATAATGGTTTGTATCATGCTGAGTAAAAGCATCGAGTTTCTTTCTCCTTGAGTGTTTACTTCCATTATGCCATGTAAATAATCAGTATTGTGTTTGCCTAAACTCAGCACACACATTCAGCGTCTTTAGAAATATAAGAGGGAAAGCCATCTTAATATGCACAAGCTGTTTATTTCACTTTCTCTTGCTCCATTCTATAGCCCAGGCTTCAAAGCCTACTCAGCAGGCTGCAGGAAAGTGGAACACAAGACGACTCTTCAATGTTTAAGTCCATCCTGGAGTATTAATATCAGCAATGGTGCTGTTTGGGTAGATGAAGAGCTGGTTTGCCCAGGTCTTGAGATGCATTTACTTTGAAAATATAAGACCCATGCCAGCTCTAAAAACACAATAAATGAGTAATGGATAAGACGAGAAAAAGATGGCGAATAATCCCTTTCATCTATCTAGTGCTTCATTGGTTTACAAAACCACTGTTTTACTTAAGTCCTCAGACAGCCCCATGAGGTGCTCATGTTGCTTATTTGTATCCCCTTTTCCAGTTAGGGAGGAATATGAGCCATCAGAAGATGCACTGACTTGCTAATAAATAACAACACTAGACTTGAGGTTTGAGTATTGGAAGGTCCTGTTTGGTGCACCTAACACATGATATTATGAACATAGAGCTCCCATGGATGTGTCTTTTCTAGTCAGTTACTTCAAATGGCCAAATAATAACCATCATCATAATAGATAAAATCTCAAGTTCAATTCAAAAGTTTAGGATCCCAGGGAAAGTGTGAATAGACAAGGATAAGCTGCATTTCAATTTCATTTTTTATGAGTCATAATAATTATAGCAAAATATATTTGCAAAATATTTTATAATTTTCTTCGATTCCACAATTATATAAATTCCTTGGAGGAAAATTAGAAAATCCAAACAAGCAGAAATAAAATAAACAATAATAAAATAACTTGATAATATACTATTCAGAAAAAATATAATAAACGATATGCAAAGTTATTTGCAGAGCTTTCTTCAAAAGGTGCAAATATAAAATAAGTGCCCACTTTTATCTCACTTAATACTATTTGATATACATTTTTCTGTGTCAATAATTTTATCAACATTTCTTCCAATTATATTCTTAGTTCCCACAATATGGATGAATGCATGACATTGGTTGACTGTTTTACAAACCCATTGTTTCATACACCTTTGCAGAATATCTAATTATTGTTTTAGGATAAATTCCTAAAGTAGAATTGCTGTAGCAGAATCTTTTAATACTTAATCAACAAACTGCTCATCAGAAATATGTACCAATGTATAATACCATTAGTGAAGCAGAATAGATCCCATATTCTCACATCCACACCAACTGTAGATACTATTATTCTTTTTAATTGTGGACAAACTAAGTGAATTATAGTCACATTTTAAAATTTCAATTCCTTTCATTACTAGTAAAGCTGAGGATTTTAAAAATAAGTATTATTTCTCTTTTTTTTATTTCACAGAGTGGCTATTTACATCCCTAGCTCATTTTTTAAACTATACATTCATCAGTTTTGCAGTTGGTTTGCAAAGGCTCTTCATCTTTTTAAATGCAATTAACCTTTGACCTATCATATATATTGCATATACTTCCCCAATGTTTCAATTGTCTTTTCAATTCTTATAATGTTGTGTTCTTTTTTTTTTTTT
>PVKH010035785.1:0-11688 GCA_004027955.1 Chaetophractus vellerosus
GGTTCCGCAGGCAGGCTGCAAACCAGGGGTTCCAATGAAAGTCCAATGAATGTCCTTGATGACTTTCCCGGAGATGTTGGCTGTCCAAAGATGAGCTGGGAAATTCTCTCTGAATGCTGAAATCACTTCCCCTTTTAAGGCATTCAACTGATTGGATAAAGCATCATTCATTGCTGATGGCAATCTCCCTGGTTGATGCAGGTGTAATCAGCCATCTATGCAGTAAACTCACCGATGACTAAAGTCCATAAAGGTCCTAGTATTACAATTAGCCCAGTGCTTGCATGACCAAACAACTGGGCACAATTACCTGGCCAAATTGACAAATTAGCCTAACCATCACAGTCCACCCCTTGTCAACTTGGCATCCCTACACATTACTTTAAACCATAGTTTGTCTCTAAGTAAAAAGAATAACTGGCATGCAGATATATATATATTTCCACCTAACAATGTTCAACTGTCCTGCGTACAACCAGAATTGCATTAATTCCCTACAGAATAGGGTGCAAGTCCTTAGGTACTATTCACTCTTAAACTTGACATCTTTAAATATTATAAAATGAAACTAATACAACTTGTCATATGATAAGGGAAAAGGTTGGGGAAGAAAACAAAGAAATTTTTTTTGTGTACATATACATATTCATAATGAAACAAGGAAGAAAGATTCATGACTATTACAGTCCTTGTTTCTGTAACTGGTCATGTAGATGAAGATCATATTTATCACTACCTTCTTCCACTACCCATTCCATGTTCCTGTTACACTCACCAAGCACTTCAGCTGGCCATGGTTCTTTGCCTGGTGGGGTGACTCAAACTTTCATTCCTGAAGATTCTGGGCCATTGTTAGTCCTGCTTGGATTAGGTTGCTGCAATTTTCCATTGACTTTAATCACAGAGCATGGCAGTACTAGGAGATGCCCTAGAGGATCTCCTGTATTCCAAGCAAACTCTTCTTTACCTCTATTATGCAGATGTAGTCCTATTTGCCCTTGATAGTCAGGATCAATCACCCCAGCTAGTACAGTAATTCCCTTGTTTGCCTGTTGATTCAGAGGTAAGAGGAGCGCAAAGTGGCCAGGTGGCATTCTTAACTCCCAGTTCAATGGAATCATTGTTGTGTTCCGTGGTGGCAGCACTCCTCCTTTTGGGACTAAGACCTGTAGACCAGCAGAGCGTAGGGTTGCAGGGACAGGAAGAAAAATTTTCCTATTTTTCACTAGGGATAACAGTGAGTGGTGCCACTCCTATTTCCACTCCTTGATTCCTGAACCCATGAATCCTAGTTATGGAAGAAACAGCACCATAAAGTGGATTCTGATTTAGAGCATACACAGCCTCCTGGAGAACATTGCCCCAGCCCTGCAAGGTATTGCCGCATAGCTGGCACTGTAATTCATTCTTCAAAAGGCCATTCAATCATTCTATCAATTCAGCTGCTTCAGGGTGATGGGGAACATGGTAAGACCAGTGAATTCCACACATCATTTGCTGTGAAATGGGTTCCTTGATAAGAAGCAATGCTGTGTGGAATGCCATGGCGGTCGATAAGACATTCAGTATGTCTGTGGATGGTAGTTTTGGAAGAAGCATTGCATGCAGGAAATGCAAACCCATATCAAGAGTATGTGTCTATTCCAGTTAAAATAAATCGCTGCCCCTTCCATGTTGGAAGTGGTCCAATGTAGTCAACCTGCCACCAGGTGGCAGGTTTGCAGGAATAGTGCCATATCAGGGCCTGAGTGTGGGTCTCTACTTCTGGCAGATTGAGCACTCAGCAGTGGCTATAGCCAAGTCAGCCTTGGCAAGGGGAAGTCCATGTTGCTGAGCCCATACATAACGTCCATCCCTACCAACATGGCAACTTTGTTCATGAGCTCATTGGGCAATGACAGGAGTGGCTGGGGAAAGAGGCTGAGCGTTAGCCACAGAGTGTGTCATCTTAGCCACTTGATTATTAAAATCTTCCTCTGCTGAAGTCACCCTCTGGTGAGTATTCACATGGGACACAAATATTTTCATGGTTTTTGCCCACTCAGAAAGGTCTATACACATATGCCTTCCCTTGACCTCTTTGTCACCAATTTTCCAATCACGTTCCTTCCAAGTCCCTGACCATCCACCCAAACCATTGGCAACAGCCCATGAATCAGTGTACAAATGCACCTCTGGCCATTTCTTCTTCCAAGCAAAATGAACAACCAGGTGCACTGCTGGAAGTTCTGCCCACTGGGAGGATTTGCCCTCACCACTATCCTTCAAGGATGTCCCAGAAAAGGGCTGCAGTGCTGCAGCTCTCCACTGTTGGGTGGTACCTGTGTAGCGTGCAGAACCATCTGTAAACCAGGCCCGAGTTTTCTCTTCCTCAGTCAACTGATTGTAAGGGACTTCCCAGGAGACCATAGCTGTGAGTTGGGAAAGAGAAGGTAACATGGCAGGGGCGGTGACCATGGGTATATTTCTGGTATTTTGCATCAGCACCACTTTGGCTGACTAATACAGGTGATTTTGTTACTGGATTTTGTCTAGTTTCTTGACTATGCTGCAAAAATGATTTTCAAGAGCATGTCACGTTGATCAGGCCAGTAATTTATTAAGGTAGGGAGGGAAGAGAAATGGGAGGAAATAACAGATCATAGGTCCCAAGTAGAGAGGAAGGGACTAAAGAGTGATGAAGAGGACTGATTTACAATCTACAGTTTCCCATTATAGATTATAAATACCCAGGATTTACTTGCATGTTGATCCATGCGGGGCGGGGAGGGGGGGGGCACACACAGCAAGAACAAGGCTCAGAAGGCAAGAGAGAGAGGTTTAGCCTTTGCACTTGCTTTTTAAACCATTAATTATTCCACCCCTTTGCTAATGGCATGGGAGGAGTCCCAGCTGTTTGCTGTTTTGATTGATTACCCCACCCATCAATCCCCCAGGAGAATCCAATGATAAGGCCCCTGGAGAATATCTGGGGCTTCTCCTGGCTTCTGGAGAAATCCCATTCTGGATGGCAGAATCTTGTGAGGGTCTTCCAGCAGCCATATTTGGGGTATTGATATCCATGTGGACTTCTTGCCAGGGTCCAGATCCATCTATTGATTCCCTATTTTACTAACCTGCTTCAGTTTGATTTGCTTAGGGGTGCAGGGGTTGGTGTCCAGTTGCTGGCTGCTATCCACGAGCTCTGCAGGGTGTATTGGCTTTTGGTGACTGATCTATGGTCACTGTCCACTAGATGTGAGGTAACCTGAAAGTGAATGGGGGGGGGGGGCGGTGAGTAGCAGAGCCCCTCCTGCCCCTTCCCTCTTTCCTGCCATGTAACAATATTGCTGGCTACCTTCTGATAATGCAGCCCTTGGGTGTGTATGCTTATAAATTCCCCCTTCCTAACCTACTTGTGTGAGTCAGCAGACTGAAATAAGTTAGCAGGCCACTGCCTCAGTTTCTGTTTGTGTGACTTATAAGGTTTTCTGTCTCCTTCCTCCTTAGATCCCTATTCTATCCTGCCTCACTAATATATACATTTTTAAAATGAGAAAAAGAAAAGAGATTCTATGATGATTCAATGCCTACTAAATGCAATACACTGTTCCAGATGTTACAAAGTAAGCAGAGCCCAAATTAGTTTGGCTTTCTATAACCACTCTCCACTCTTCTCCATACTGCCCTCTGACCCCAGACTGATCTGCATTGATTACATTCACCATCTCCAGTGCCTATGGCCTCTAGATAGGGTCAACCAATGGGCAGCACCTGCAGGAGGTGAGGAAGATAAAGTAGAGTGATAAGGATCTTAGTTTCCTGCTTTGCAGGTTCCTCTAACTCCTCAGATTCACCAAAACTCCATGCTTCTCTCAAAGTTCGCCCTTGTCTTTCAGGCTCCAATAACATCCTTTCCTCATTTCTTAGTGCGTGGGATAGTGACAACTTTGCCACTGCTGAATGTGGGTTCCTGCATGATGCCTTGTGGTTTCCCTATACCCCACCCATACTTTTTGTAATTCATTCCTTTGCAAATAAATTACTCTCAAATTATCCTGAATTTGCCTTCTGTTTCCATTTGGGATGCTAATTAATATAGAGATGCCAAGACCTCAGGAAATTTACAATTTAGTTGAACATTCCAAGGTCATCCAGAAGTAGCAGATTTGGATTGAAATTCAGTTCTCCTAACTCGTGAGAGTTTGGCCCACAGAGCCAGCTTAAACTGACCTAGCAAATGGACAGATGTGTTTAGCTTTGTATATACAGGATTTTTAAAAAATTTGCTGTTAACATGAAAACACTGGGGAAATTCATATAAAATATGTGGATTTTTCTTGTGTGTGTGTAATTTGACTTCTGTGTGTAGGAGCAGATTTGAAGCTGCCTTCTTTTCTGTGGGGCTTTTTCCCACAGCCCCTACCATTTTCCTTTGCCATACTCTCACACTTGGTCCTAATAGGCACTGAGTTTATAAACTTTCCTTAATGTTATCCCTTCCAGAGATGTTTGCATTTGAGAAGAATAAAAATGTTAAACAATGGAAATGATCTCCTAATAGTAGCATATTAGGTATCAAGAAAGAGCTGGAGAGAGTTTTTGTTACCAGGGAAGGAAGGAGGGCAGCAGGGCTTCTGATGGCCTTAAAATTACAGTGTTTGAAGTCCTATGAGACTCTAGCTTTTCAGAACTCATTCCAGAGCTATTCTACGATGTTGATTGTATGTCTTTACAAGCCCGTATCCTGTCGTCAGCATTTTCCAGCTCCTCGTTTCAGCTCAGCATAGAGCTGCTCTGGTATTGTGGTCATCTTCCCATTGAACACTCTTAACATTACTGCTAGTAAGAAAATAGATAATAAAACTTAGTATAAAATTCTTAACCCAGTATATCCCAGCCCAACACCTGATTCAGTTTAATAATATTACTGCATCATAAATGTCTTAACTCCAAAAGAACATAGTGAAGGAAGGAGGGAGGGAGGGAGGGAGGGAGGAAAAGGCTTGTTCCAGCTCCAACATCTGCTGGAGGCATTCTCTTGGATTTTTTTCCATTTTATGGATTAAGGAATGGGGATATAATATACCACTACAAAAATGCAATTCAAGTCTTTAAAAATATTATTACCCTCAAACATATACTAATAACTGCGTACCAACTTAGCTTTATTTATTTTATGCAATACCATCATGGCTTGTATGATAACACTGCAATCATCCTGTGTAATCCATAAAATTTTCCATATTCTTGGAGGTTGCTTTGTTGGGACCTTACCATGTGCAGCCAGGCAGATCGTTCTATAATTACACCCTTCTCTAGAGCAAATTAAACACAGCGGAATTATTTCAAAAGTGTATAATTATTTTTAAATATCTTTCTAAATGTTGGATACTAGCAATATATAAGATCCCAGATGAACAAAACTAAATATTTTGTTTGCTGAAGTTATTTGTCTACAACAATTTCCTTTACTCATATCATCAGTAATAATATGGCTTCAACTAATATGTGGAAAATATCACAACAGGAATTTTTATGTTTAATATTAACGTTTAGAAAATGATGGACTGCAAAAAGCAAATTATGAGTACAAGAATATCAGAATAAGCATAAAATCTCTATAAAATTTCCAACAATTTTATACAAGAAGGTCCTTTTTAGGAAGTTAGTGCTAATAATATGTCTGGTTGAAAAATAAAGGCTTCAGAAAGGTAAAAAATGAAACATGGGACAGTATAGCACAGCAAACTGTGATGTGAAAAATGAATATGTTTAATAGTGTTTCTCTGAAACAGATCAAAAATACATTAATGTTACAAGAGGTATCAGGGTGATATTTGGGCAAAAATACAACTAAAACTATGGACAATAGTGTATGGTAATATATTAATAATCTTCCATCAATGGTGAAAAAAAACGGAAACATGCTTAGTGAAACTAGACAAAATGTACCACATATTGTTTGACTCCATCTGTACAAAATGTAAATACAAATAAATTACAGAGATGGAAATAGATTAGCAGTTATGTATGGCAAGGAAAGGATAGAGAGATTGGTGACTATTAAGGGTAGGATTATTTTGTGTTTGTTTTTGTTTTTGGTTGTTTTTTCTTTTTTTTTTTTTTTGGAGTAATGAAAATGCTCTAATATTGATTGAGGTGATGAATGCACAACTCTGTGATTATTCCAGATAACATTGATTTAATACTTTAGATGGATTGTATTGTTTATGGATACAAAAAAGAAACAGCTGAAGGGAAAAAAAAATCACTTTTCATCCCCTTAGTGTTACCAGATTAAATCTAGGTTCTTGACTTATGCTGCAGAAATGAATTTCAGAGCACAGGTTAGTTAGGCCAGTAATTTATTAAGGTAGGGAGGGAAGAAAAATGGGAGAAAATAACAGATCATGTGTCCCCAGTAGAGAGTAAAGGGCTGAAGAGTGATAAAGAGGGCTAAGTTATAGACTACAATTTTCCATTATAGATCATAAATGCCCAGGTTTTACTTGCCTGTTGATCCACGCAGGGAGGACACAGTGAGAGCAGGGTGCAGAAGCCAAGAGGGCACAGAGAGAGTGGGAGCCAGGAACTGGGGGGATTTGACCTTTGCACCTGCTTTTAAACCATTAATTATTCCACCCGTCTGCTAATGACATGGGAGGAGTCCCAGGTGTTTGCTGTTTTGATTGATTACCCTACCCAGGAGGTCCCAATTAAAAGGCCTCTGGCGAATATCCGGGCCTTCTCCTGGGAATCTCATTCTGGGTGGTGGAAATCTTGCCACGGTCTTCCAGCAGCCATCTTGGGGGCAATGGTGTCCATGTGGACTTGCCAGGTTCTAGATCCATCTATTGATTCTCTATATGAAGCCTACTTCATTAGGGGTATTGTTGCACCTTTGAGCACACACACTGTCTAGATCTAGTGCCAAGAAGAGCACCTGGAACATAGTAGGTGATCAATAAATTTTTTCTTGAATTCATTTGACTTATCTAGGATATCATGCATTCATGAAAGCTGTTCAACCCACAATGAAATAATGTGTTTCCAGTTTCCAAGAAATAAAATAAAATAATGAAATAAAATAGGGTTTCAGCTCTATTTGACAGTCTTTACAATCATAAAAAAAGATATCTTTTTTTTCCAGTATGCTTTTATTGTTTGCTATTGTTTACCTCAAATTTTAATGGAGATAGTAGCATTCACTTCTGAAATACATTCTTCCTGTTTTAAGTCCAGATAGTACAATTTAGGTAATGGATCATAACAATGGGATTATATGTGTTTATTTTTGCATTTTTTCAGTAGGCTGTTTGCTATTTTCTTGACTGTACAGACATTTGTTCACCAATGGGTTCTTAGAACTTAAAACACAGACTGGGTTTTCAACACTTCCTAAATGAATGAATAGATTAATTCATGAATGAGTTCTAAGTATCATAAAATGTGTTGACTAGAAATATCACTCTACCACTTATTTCACAATATGTATTTCAATTTCAAAAATAATTTCCAACAATAACTTAATTGCATTATTTTACAGTAAAACTCAACTCTCATTCACTTATGGGTTGGGTTACAGCAACTTTTTCTTATTTATTATTTTCTCTAGAAATGAGTAAAATAATTTTTTTAAAATAAAAGAATTGTTTCATAACTTATAAACCATAAATGAATAAGTAAGAGAGGAAACAAAACAAACTAATACACAAAATGTTTAGGTCAATAAAAATTGTCAACTATTTACCATAAACTATACTGCTGATTAAATATTGTAAAGGGCTGTTTTAAAGTCCTGGTTAAAAAGTCTTAAAACACCTGGGTTTGATGTTGTAGGCTGTTTGAATGCCAAATTTAAGTTAATGCTGCAATGAATAAAAGTACCCAAATGATCCTTTTGTGGCAAATTTGTCAATATTGTCACAGATTTTTTTGTGTGCATTTGGTGACAGTAAGTTTAAAAAAATATTTCTCCTGAAAAAAGAAAACAATGCTTATATTTTAATGGTAAGTTACCCTTAAGCCATATCAAAGTTTAATCCTGGCTGAATATATCTGTGTCACTGAAGATATCATTTATTTTATGAAGGTGACAGATCATTTATTGAAATAATTTATTTAGACATTCTGACTCAGATTCAGGTATCTATCCCCACTGCTAAAAAATCAAATTGATAATACAAAATAACCCTTTATTTCCAGTTACTAAAATTCAAAGGAAAATATTTAAGTTCCTTCATATAAAAATCTCCCAAACTGTTTCACTATTCATTTGTTTCACTATTCATTTGTAACAGAAAATAAATCCTTCAGCAAGTCTGCCAGTGCACATGATACACTATCACTCAGTCTGAATTGCACTGGAAATAATCAAGACTCAGCTCTGCCTGGCTGGCATGAATTCACTTTTAATCAATTCTTGAACCTGAAAGTTATGATATCTTCCCACTGGGGTTCCTGCAGTAGTTGTTACCCTGTAGCTCTTCAAGACATTTTGCAAAATATGCAGACAAAGGGACCAAATGTGGTGTTAGCTATGAAGTCAGGAATGATGCATAGACCAAAAAGAGTGAAAATGATACTGACAAGTAGAATGGATTTTGGCTTATCTATTCTAGCAGGTGTCTCTTTGTGGATGTAACTAGGATTTCTAGTGAACAATTGTCAATTTAATTCACAGTTCTAGACTCATTTCAATTCAACATAGAGCTGTATTTTAATAAATGTCAATTATACCAAGATGGAAGTCATCTCTATTTGCCCTTTAGGGAGAGAAACATATTCTAACAAGGGAGTGCTACTCTTTAGCACTGAGAATCCCAAGTAATTTCTTATTGAACTCCTCTGGGTTACTACAAGAATCTCATCAAAGACTTGCAATGCATTTCATTTTTTTATTAGTGCTCTATAACCATAGAAATCATTTCAATGCTGACTTTAGGGTATGCTATGATTTTCCGCCTTAGTGCTAAAAATACTCTCAAAACTCAAGTCTAATCCAATGATGATTTATTTCCAAATATAATCAATTAGGTTTTGATACCTAAAATTTCATGGTGATGACAAAAATAAAATTGAAACCTACTACATTTAAACTTTCAAAGGTTTTAATCTAATTCAGGATTTGGAAATTTCCTATTTTTGCTGCTGATAAATATTATTCTCTCTACTCACAATTGTTTAGTATGACCATTCCACTGAGTATCTATTAAAGTAAATGTCATGTTCAATATGTAGATCACATTACATAATGCAAAAAATGTGCCATTAGCATAATAAATATTCAGTGGTGGTTTTACGGTGAATGATACAGTAAAACCTTACTAATTTGATTTAGAGATGGAATGAATTAAGGTTCATTACTTTTACTTTTTATTTTTTATTTTATTTTTTAAAAATTTTATCGAAGTACATAATTCATACATAAAACATACATAAACAATAAGTGTATAGTGAAAGCTATGAATTTACGAAACAAATGTATAAAACATCATACAGGGCTCCCATACATCACCCCACCACCAACATCTTGTATTGTTGTGAAACATTTGTTAGAAATTATTAAAGGATATTGTCAGAATATGACTACAGTACTAACTATCGTCCATACCTTACATTTGCTGTATTTTATTTATTTATTTATTTATTTACTTTTATCCATTTTTAGCCACCACCACCACCATCACCACCCCCCCCCCCCCCCGTTTTTGCTGGTTTTGTGTCCATTTGCTGGGCAATTCTCTGTGTCTGTTTCCTGCCCTGTCTTCCCATCCTTCTCCTCCTGTCTTTACCAGGATTTGGTCCTCAGAACCTCCAATGTGGGAGAGAGGCATCCTACCGCCTGCGCCACCTTATTTCCTGGTTTTTCGGCACGTCTCGTCTTGGCTCACCCTTGTGTCACTCTCCTGTTATGTTATCATCTTGCTGCGTGGCTTGGCGGGGCCTGGGGTGCTCACCCACTCGCAGGCCCCGACGGCACACCGACGCACAGGGCCTGGCAGCCCACGCAACTTCTATAGTTTTCTTTTTTAAATTTTTATTGGGAGGTCCTGGGGATCAAACCCAGGTCTCTCCATATGGGAGACGGACGCCCAACCACACGAGCCACATCTGTCCCCCTGCTATATCTCTTAAGGTTGACCAAAGATACCCAAAGTTACAGTCTTTTCCCATACAGGATGGTCATATACTAAATCAGGCTTTGTTTATCACCAGCATTCTAAAAACCAGACCTAGGGAGAAAAACTAGGTCTGGGGACACAGGCATGGTTTCTAATATAGCGAAAGTTTAGCCTGCCCTGATTATCACAAAATCAGGACAGTGAGAATATTTGCACTTTTTCTTTTTAAAAAACACTAAATTTTATTTCTTTTCCAAAAATACACAGGGAAATAAACATGGCTAACAGTATATTACCACTTGATTATTTGTAACTAGCATAAATGAATACATATAAATGACTTGTAATTAAATTTTTAAGTTTTTTGCAAAATAAATATTTCTAAAGCCTCCATGTCCATGTTTAGGTTAGGTCTAGCATACAACATATATTATTCATTTGTATATGTGCTATTCATTTTTCTTTTATTCTTGTTATTGATATATATCAATATATTATATAGCTATGTGATATGCAAATCTACATATAAACATGTCTGTCTCTCTATATCTCTACCCATCCATCCAGCCTTCCCCACCCACCTACCCATCCCTCCATCTATCATTTGAAAAAGTCCTGTAGCCATAATGGCCAAAATAAATTTGATAAGCAAATTCTTTGTGGATAGATATTATGAATGTAAACTAGAGGTCAGTCCCTGACAAAATTATTGTAATTCACCATTTTGAAGTGATAGTTACTAAAGTGGTAATAAAATGATGCAGCGTTTAATCAAGTTGGAATATATTAACTGAAAAAAAATTTTAAAATCCTGAAATATTAACAATTCAGATACAAGTACTTTTAGCATTTTTGTATACTAACCAGAAGGCTATTCTTTCTGTTGACTTTTCATTTTTACTTCACAGAGAACCCGACTTTATCCTAGGTCTTTCCTATTGATTGCTGACCTTTTCCTGTCATTTGATGTAAAATACCATGAATGAAAGCACCTCCATTGCAACACAGCCCGAAATGGATTGTAAATTGCTTGTCACCATGAGAAATAGATCAAATTCTTGATTTAACAGAGTCTAAGGAGCCTCATTTATAAACTTCCTTTATTACATTTCATTTTTCCTTATTCACTCATGAAGCAACTGCTAATGGTTTTAGTGTTTTATTATCACCAAAACATTTCTTTCAATGTTTTATTAGTAAAAGGCAATAACAAGTTCTTCTGGATTGTAAAACACCATTGTTAGGAACAATACCTTTCATGCCGCAAATATACAAATTTTAGGACACATTCATTCTTGAGTCCATCTCTAAGGCTGTCCATAGAAGGTGCTATCTTATTGAGAAAGAAGAAATGACTGAAGTGTCTTGAGTTTTCTGTGTTATCTTAAATATCCCATACTGAGTATACGTAAAATAGACTGCAATACATTTTCGGTACATTCAAGCTATGCTATAATTGTTATTGATGGCTCACGAATGAACATGATATAATATGAAGTAACTTAAGATCTTGGTTATTAAGACTGGAAGATAAATCAGTAATAGACTATTATTTTTTCTTTTTTTTTTTTTTTTTTTTTTT
>PVKH010035786.1:0-11687 GCA_004027955.1 Chaetophractus vellerosus
TTGTTGTTTGTTTGTTTTTTTATTACATATCTCCCCTCCTCCCCCATTGCGGCAACACGCTGAGACTTGGTCACTGCGCAGGCACTGCTTTCCCCGCTTGTGGGCGGCTTCTGCTTCTATTCACGGCCGGCTCTTGCTTCAGTTCCCTGGTGGCTGGCTGCGCTCCATTCGCGGGCGACCTGCCCTGCCCGTGGCGGCTTTTGCCCTGTCTGTGGCAGCTTTTTGCCCTGCCCATGGCGGCTCTGGCCCGCCCATGGTGGCTTGCCATTCTCAAGGTGGTCTGCCCGCTAGGAGAGGTCCCCGGGAACTGAACCCAGGGCCTCCCATGTGGTATGCCGGTGCCCTATCCACTGGGCTATCGAGCCGGCCCCTGTAGGATGTTGTTAATGTGAGAAACTGTGGGAGGGGTAGGGAGTGGGGTATATGGGAATCCCCTATATTTTTTATGTAACACTTATATAATCTAAGTATCATTTAAAAAAAATAAAACAGTATATAAAAATAAATAAATAAGAATCCAAAAAAAAAATCAATGCAGGTAGCTATGAAATTTATTCTTAAAAAATTGAAACTTAGCCTCTTAATAACTAAGAGTTACCTCCTGAAAACTTCCTTGCCACTCAAACATGGCTTCTTTCTAAGCCAAACTCAGCAAATAAATGCTCTACCTTCCCCCCAGTATTGGACATGACTCCCAGGGATGATCCTCCCTAGCACTGAGGGATTAATATCAAGTACCAACTGATGATGCATTAGGAAAAATAACTTGATAAAAAGGGTAAGACATCAAATAACAAAGAGTTTTTATGGCTCAGAGATTTCAAAATGAGTCAGTTCTTTCCAGAGGTTACATTAATGCATGTCTCAGTCAGATCTCACTAACTGCCACTTCAAACAAAGTCTCAAATAAGGTTGTTCCTGAGAGCTCTTAGAGCCATCTGGATACTATAAAGAAAGCATACAACACCTTGAAATCAGTACTCTGTCAGTGGGTCTTAACTTGGAATGTATGACAACCTATTTCCCCAATGTAACAGAGATAGACTTTTATAATTCTCCTACACAATTCTTCTGCTCCTTTTATTTGTGTCTGTAATTAGCACTGCACCCATTAAACACAGGTCTCACAGACATAAAGCTTCAGTCTGTTCATATGCAGATTGAGCCCTGAATCTCAGAAGAGTTGGAGCAAACACCTACTCTCCAGTTTATTGGACTTGCCTAGAACAACTAAAAAAATGATGATGGATAATCCCTATCCCAAAAAACAGAGAGTATCCACAACTGCAAGCAAAACATTTCCTTCCATCTGTCCCATAAGTTCTAAGCTTCCTCTCAGTCTGAGGCAGAGTGGTCATCACCATCCCCAAATCCTGAAGTTTGAAGAATGAACAAACAGAAGGGAGAAATGCAACCATGAACAAAGTAAACTTATTAATATTGTAGTAATGGAAGAACATGTAATATTTTTTATATAAAGATATTAGTTACCAGATGCTCTGAGGGGAGTGGGAGGGAATAATAAGTGAACTATAGGGCCTTTTTAGGGCAGTGGAATTAATTGCAAACTACAATGTAAACTATAGACTGGTTAGTAACAATGCTTCAATATTTATCATCAATTGTAACAAATGTACCTCACTATTTTAAGATGTTCTTAATAGTGGAAGATGTGGGAAGTGGGGTGGGGTATATGGGAATCCCTTGTACTTTCAAAGTGACTTTTCTGTAATCTAAAACTTCTTTAAAAAAGTTTCTTCTATTTAAAAAATGAAAATACAACATCCCATAATTTATGTGTTCAAAAGAAGACTGTTTTTTTCAGAGGTAGAAAAATCTATCCTAAAATTCATACGCGATTTCAAAGGATCTAGAATAGCCAACAACAACCTTGAAAAATTAGAACAAAGGTAAATAATTCATACTTTCTTATTTCAAAATCACTACAAAGCCATAGTAATCAAAACAGTGTGCAACTGGCATAAGGATAGGCATATAAATCCATGGAATGGTATTAAGAGGCCAGAAATAAACACACACATCTATGGCTAATTGAGTTTTATGTAAGTATCAAGATCATCCAATGATGAAATGATGAAAGAATAGTATCTTCAACAAATGGTGTTGGGACAACTGTTTTCTCCATAAGCAAAATAATGAAGTTGAACACCTTCATCACACCATATACAAAAATAATACAAAATGATCAATCACCTAAATGTAAGATAAAATAATAAAATACTTAGAATAAAATACAAGTGTATATCTGCATGAACTCATGCTTGAAAACAGATTATTAAATATGACAGCAAAAGCATGAACAACAAAAGAAAAAATAGATTGAAATTTATAAAAATATTTTTTAAATGTGTATAAAACAATACTATAAAGAAGCTGAAATGACAACTATAGAATAGGAGAAAATATTTGCAAATCATATATCTGATAAGGTTTTAGTACCTAGAACATACACAGAACACACACAACTCAACAACACATGGACAAACAACCCAGTTATAAAATGGGCAAAAAGCCTCAAATAGATCTATCTCCAAAGAAGATATAAAAATGGTCAAAAAGCACATGAAGTGATGGTCAAAATCATTAGTAATTAGGAAAATGCAGTCAAAACCATGAGATACCACTTCACACCCACTAGGATAGAAATAATTTAAAAATGGAAAATAAAAAATGTTGTCAAGAATGTGGAGAAATTGGGATCCTTATACATTGCTAGTGGGAGTGTAAAGTGGTATAGTTGCTGTGGAAAACAATTTGGTTTCCTCAAAACGTGAAATGCAGAATTACCATATGACCCAGCAATTCTTTTCCTGGATATATACCCAAGAGAATTGAAAACCGTTATTAAAACAACTAGTTCATTCTGAATGTGAAAATAGAAAAAAGTTGGAAACAAACCAGATACCTATGAACAGATTAATGGATAAACAAAATGAGTATAGAATGTAATTCAGTCATAAAAGAATTGAATTACTGATACATGCTAAAACTTGTATGAGCATTGAAAACATTATACTAACTGAGAGAACCCAAACTCAAAAGATCATGTATTATATGCTTCCATTTATATGAAATATCTAGGAAATTTAAGTCTATAGAAACAGAAATCATATTCATGGTTTCTAGGGTTTAGTAGAAGCAAGGGCTAGGAAGTAACTTCATAATAGGTATGGAGTTTTATTTTGGGGTGATGAAAATGTTTTGAGACTTACTATATGTGATAGTTACATAAAATTGTGAGTGTACTAAGCACCACTGAATTGTACAATTAAAACGATTAATTTTGTTAAGTAAATTTTTCCTCAGGAAAAAAAATATGAAGAAGAGTTAAGGCTTAAAATGTACAGAGTTTCTATTTTAGAAGATGGAAAAGTCTTGGTAATGGATGGTGGAGATGGTAGCACAACATTGAGAAATAATTAACAGCACTGAAGCATATATTTGAATGTGGTTAAGAGTGGGAAATTTTAAGTTGTATATGTGGTGCTAGAATATATTTTTTTTAAATCCATGGAACTGCATAACACAGTGAACCCCAAGTTAAACTACAGACTATAGTTACTAATACAGTTATAAAAATGTGCTTTCATCAATTGTTACAAATATTCCACCTTAATGCAAGGTGTTAATAGTAGGAGTATATGGGAATCAGTACATATTGTACAATCAATTATGAATGATTGTTCTATAACCCACTACTTCTCAATTTTTTAACATAAAGGGAGGTTAATTTTTTTGCACGTGTGTATGTTTAAGAAGATAATCATAGCATTTAATGTATATTTTATAAAGATTAAGATTTTTAAAATTTTTAATATTTTTTACATAAATGAATAAAACAGCTTATTGAAATACTATTAGTATTGGAAATCACCATATGTGGGAAAAAGTCGGAAATTTCAGAACTGTTTAAACTGCTTAAAAATAGTATCCTAAAATTAGACCCAATGAATGGAATGGACCGTTTTAACATTGGATTAGACAAGCAAGCCTTCCCTGAGGCTCTAAGACTGAATCAGTTGCTCTGCCAAAGTTCTGGAGAACACTGTACTTGCCCATATTGTCACACTCAACATTGTTGCAATTGCTTAATTCCTGGTCTCCCTGATTACATGGCAAGTCCCTTATGGGCAGGGATTGTGCTTGTTCACTGATGTACTCCCTGTGCCTGGCACATAGTAAGTACTCCATAAATATTTATAGGAAAACTGTATTTTAAAAATAAGGAAGGAAATAATTAAAGCCAAATAGAAATTGTAGAACTTAGAAATTGAGAGAGTATGGATCTTTGAAAAGATAAATAAAATTGATAAAGTATTAGGCAGAGTGACTGAGAAAAAAAACAGAAAAGACAAAAATGTCTAATATCCAAAATGAAAGAAGGGCATCACTATTGCTCCAACTTTTATTAAAGGAATAATAGGGGGATACAACAAACAATTCTTTGTCCTTAATTTCTAATATTTAGATGAAATTGCTCAATCCTGAGAAGTCACAAAGTTCATAAATTTAAATAGGAAGAAAGAAAGAATATAAATAATCCTATATGTTATTGAATTTGTAATTAATAACTTTCCAATAAAGAAATCTCAAGGCCTATATGATTAAACTGGTGACTTTTAGACAATATTTAAGGAAGAATAATACCAATGCTATACACTTTTTCAGAAAATAGAGAGTGGGTACATTTCTGAACTCATTTTGGGAATTCATCAGTACTCTGATACCAAAACAGAAAAAAATATTACAAAACAAATAAACTCTACAGATCACTATTTCTTCAAAAACATAAATGAAAAAATCCTTAACAAAATATTAGCAAATAAATTCAACAATATTTAAAAAGAAAAATATACCACAACTATCTGGTTTTCACTGGGGTCTTTCATATGTCAAAATCAATCAAAACCAATAATTCTCTATATAAACAGGCTAAATAAGAAAATGAAATGAAACAAAACAAAAGATAGAGGCTTCTCAATTAATGCATAAAAAGCATTTGACAAATTTCATCAACCATTCATAATAAAAATTATTAACAAATATTAAATTAATGGGACTTCATCAGTCTCATGAAATTGTCTCCAAAAACTATAACTAACATCATACATACTGATGAAAGACATAATTCTTTCTAAGAATTTAAGAATGTCACTATGATTGAGAATAAAACAAAGATGTCTCCTTTCACCATTCCTATTTCATATCATACTAGAAGTCCTATCTTGGGCAATAAAACAAAAAATGAAATAAAAAGCATTTATATTTGAAAGAAAGAAATAAATTTGCCCCTATTCATGAAAAACATGATTCCCTACCAAGAAAATTCTAAGGAATAAAAAAATGCACATATAGAATTGATATCTATTTTAGCCATTTTAAAATACAAAGAAGGATTAATAAATAGAAATACATAAAGTGCTCATTGTTTGGAATATTCAACATCATAAATGTGTCATTGTTTATCAAATTGATCCTAGAATTCATACAAAATCTCAGCAAATCTTTTATGGACATGTATGTTTAAAATTGTATATGGAAAGTGAAAGAACAAAAAGAGAAAAAAAATCCTGTAAAAGAAGAATAAAGTTGGAGAAATCACAGAATCCACTTCTAAGAATTACTGTCAAGCCATAGTAAAGAAGATAGTGTGCTTAAAATAGAAAAAAATCTGGAGGTAACTGGAAGGAAGTTTATTGCCCCACAATAGTTTCTCAAACTTCAATGATGCAAAAATTATTGAGAAATATGTTTAAAATACAGACTCATTGATGTCAGATATACGAATGATATCCCAGAGTTCTGATTAGTATCCAATGTGGGCCCAAGGAACTTCATTTTTAACATGTAATCACCGTAACACTGTAGCAGGTTGTCCATTGGCCAACCTTGAGACCTATTACCTTACTGCCTCCATCAAGAGAATAGTCTATCATATTTCAAACAAGAACCAAAAAATTTCATATATATATATCAGTATTGGGAAATATATATATAATGTTTTCTTCAGCTTCCTTTGCTTAAAAATACCAATCTGTTCATCTGAAACAGGCATGCTTCTTTTAGTCATTTAGCAATGTATTCACTAGTTTTAAAAAATTCCTAAAGGATCTGTTTCTTGGTTTATTTAATTAGTTCAATAGAAATTAATTGCAATTATGATTTAAATTAGACTAGGTGATATACTTGACCCTTTCAAAAAATAAAATATTGCTTTTCTTTCTACAGAATCATCACTGTTGAGAAAATGAAAGAATTTCAAATCTGAGATTCGCATTACTCTTGAATTCTGCATACTACTTTTTTATGTCAAGTATATATTAAAGCTAAAGTGAAATGCCTTAGAACAGTTTCTTATTGTCTTGTCTTTTATGCAATGACTGTTTCCTTTTCTTTTATAAACAGAGCAAAATAAATGTATTACTTTAAGTAATAACATAATAAAATTAAAGGATGAAAATAATTTTGCTTCTTTTTGTTGAGTTATTAATATACTTTAAATAACTAGAAAAAGGAATTCAATAGCTATATCTTTGCAACCAAGGGCACTCAATAAACATATTTTTGTAACCAAGGGCACTTTATGCCTTCACATAGCATTCTTTAAACAAAATAAAATATGATTTCATTAAACATTAAGTGTTTGATTTTCATTTAACAAAATGATATTGAAGCTATTTATCATGAAATTTTCAATTTTGACCCTGTAAATTTATTTAAAATTTTATTCTTATATTAGACACACTTGAGTTTAAAAAGTGAGCCATTAATTTAAATAACATTAATTAATCAAATCTCCTACTTTTACTTCTATAATCAAATGCTATGTTAATCTCAAGTAACTACTACATTCATCTTCAGTCTTTGAAAAATAACTTTGTAATCCTTGAATCAACTAATTACCTTGTCATTGCTGTATTTCATAAGAAATGTATTTTTTCACAATTGCATTTATTAAAAATATACCAAATTTTTAATTACTTTGCGTCTTAGGAAATGATGAAATAGTGCCAATTTTAAGGGCATTCATAAATTATTCATTAAGTACAATTTTAAGGGGTAAAAAGATACATTCAAATAACCTACTTTAGTATGTGATATAAATGAAAATTTTTAATATAAACCATAAATAAGACAAAGCAATAGACGATTTATCTGCATTCCTGGTTTTCCTTAATTGATTGATTCAGACACACAAACCAGTCTCTCTAATAGACTCAGGAAGGAAATAAGCTTAAATAAATCTTTGCCTTCAAAATGGTCTTACTTTAATGATAACAGAATATTGTGAGGTTTGGTGCTTTTCACACTATCCTTGAAGAAGGACTAGTTTCCAACACTGATGCTAGAAGTGGGAAACAGAAAAAAAAAGACAAAAAATACTCTGTTAAATTGCTTTGAAAGCTAACAAATGATTTATTTCAATGACTTTACTTGTTTTTGACCTCTAATGAACAGTAGCTGAAAGCTTCATTTTCAGTGGTACTGGCATAGTATTTTGTTTTCAGAGGAAGGGCCTTGCATTCAAAGAAGCCTGCATTATATCATAGACTATAGTCTTTTTGATGTTCACTTGCATGACCTTCAGATGGTAAAAATGCTTTCTGTCGCATACCCATCTAAAACTGTTGGTCTGAGGAATATTAGTGCAAATGTGATTAAGAAAATGAAACACAATCCAGGCAACATGCAATTAAAAACATGTAATCAATTAAAAGTGTGTGGAATTACATGTAACAGACATGTGATTAAAGAAAATGTCAGCACAGTTCATGGCATAGCAAGTATACCATAATCTCCTTATTCCATGTTCTTCATTTTTCCAAACTCTTCCACTTGTTCAATTCATTTTTAGTATAAAAGCTTGGACTCATTCTTCAACTTCTTAAAATTTATTAAAAATTGTCACTATCAAGTTTATTATTTACACATTGCTTAAAAATTTTCTGGTTTATTTAGGCTCCATCTATGGCTATCTGGAAAATTTGTCCCTATCATTGAAAATGCATAAAACATAATAAAATTAATTATTTTGAGAAAGTTCATTTTTAATTGTGGCTCTCTTTAAATGGCTTTTCCTAATAATCAAAAATAAGTAAATTATGATATTGCTGTAGTCATATTCACTATTGTAATGGACACAAAACTTAAACAATTTGATGCATCATAATGTATTAATGATTTTCAAAATATTATTTAAACAATCTTAGGTATTCAAATAGGTGCTTCAGAAAGAAATAAAAACAGTTAAGTAATGAGAAGTGAATGGGCCTTTGATCACATATTTTCCTCAATTTATCTGAATTAATTTATATATTGTGAAACCTTATGAGATTTCATTTAAGTTATTAAAAAAATATGATGCTTTCAAAGATTGAAAGTAATGGTATTTTACTCATATTCTTCTCCTTCCCTCAGATCAGTGTTATTTTAACAGCATATCACCACCAATATAAGGAAAACTTTTAAATTGCAGCAATTACAAAAAGAGTCTATGTAAAATCATCATCAAAAACAACAACAATATAGCTATTGTTTATGGAAATGCCAACACATATGTCTGGTGCTTTAATTTGTGCTATACTAAATAGATGCCATATGTTTTAGTCAGGGTTCTCTCGGGAAACAGAATCAACAGGAGATATCTGAGAATAACATAAGATTTTATGAGAGTCTCTCACGTGACCGTGGGGATGCACAAGTCCAGGTTCCGCAGGCAGGCTGCAAGCCAGGGACTCCTATGAAAGACCAATGAAGGGTCCTTGATGAGTTTCTGGGAGAAGATGGCTGTCAAACGACGAGCTGGGAAATTCTCTCTGAATGTTGAAATCAGTTCCCTTTTATGGCAGTCAACTGAATGGATAAAAGCGTCATCCATTCTTGATCCAATTTCGCTGATTGATGCAGATGTAATCAGCCATCCATGCAGTAAACTCACTGGTGATTGAAGTCCATAAATGCTTTTGTATTACAATTAGCCCAGTGCTTGCTGGACCTAATGCCTGGCACAATTACCTGGCCGAGTTGACACATTAGCCTAACCATCACACATAGTTTATTATTTTGTTTTAAAGGAATAACTTGTAATATTATTATAAAATAATGGTTGCCAAAACATTTCTTAGCACATAGTTAAAATAAAATTACAATGATTTTATGCAAAATTTGAAATAGGACGAGCATTTAGGCTGTTTTCATTTTTTCCCCTATTTTGAACTATGTTTTAAAGACAGTAATTTAAAATGTATTTGTGTGAGTCTTCTTACAGACTTCTGGAAATATAATTTTTGAGTCAAAGGATACAAACATTTTATTAATAGATGCTGCCATATGGTGACCCCAAAGACTCTAATAGTATCAACTAATGCCTTGCCAATAATGAGTGTTAGAGTTGTTTAAATCATTTGCCAATCTGTAGGTATAGTTGAAGATATTATTACAATTTGCATTTTCCCTCATAGCTGGTGAAGTGGAACACTTTGCTATTTGTATTTCTTCTTTTATCAAGTAGCTGTTCATATCATATGTCTATTTTTAGCTTGTTTCCTTATCTTATTGATATATGATATTTTGATATTTTATGGCATATTAATTTTCCTATTGTTTGTTGCAAATATTTTTCCATCTAATTATCTGTCTTTTAGTTTATTTGTGAATTTTTAAATTTAACGATATTTTTCCTTCGCCTAATTTCTTTTTTTGAAAAAAAAGTTTTTTAGAAAACAAAAAATGCAATTGTATGCTATCTAGAAGAATCCCAGTTTAATTATGAAAACACATACAGGTTAAATGTAAAAGTATGATAAATGATAAACCACATAAGTAAAACCAAAAGAAAGGTAGAGTGGCTGTACAAATATCAGACAATATAAACTTCAGAAGAAGGAATATTACCAGGAATAAAAATGGACATTGCATAATGATAAAAAAGCCAATTTAAGACAATTATATTAACACTGCCAAAAATATATGAACCTAATAGAAAAAGTTCAAAAGGTATGAATCAAAAACTAATAGAAGTAAAAGAAGAAATAGACATATCCACAATTGTAGGTGGAAATTTCAGCATTCCTCTCTCTGAAACTGAAAGACGGTGACAAAAAATAAATAAATCAGTTAAGTATATAAAAGCCCTAAACAACAAAGTTAACTAAGTTGACCTTATGATTGGGTATAGAACCCTCTGCACACAACAGGAAAACAGAATTATTTTCAAATACACATGGAACATTCTCCAGGATAGAACAAAATTAAAACCATATAAACGAAGTTCTCAGATGATAATGAAGTTTACCTATAAATTAAAAAATAGAAAGAGATCTGAAAAAATCCTCAAATATTTGGGAATTTAAAAAATGTACTTCTAAGGAGCCCATATGTCAAAGAGAAATTCATAATGTAAATTAGAAAATATTTTGAGTTCTGTGAAAATGATTCCATAACTTATCAATGTTTGTAGAAAGAAGCTGAAGCAAATGTTACGCAAAATTTGTACAGCATTTAATGGCAAATTAGAAAATAAGAAAGGTCTCAGTGTTCTATGATTTCACCTTAACAAACTAAAACAAACGAACAAATACAGGGAAATTTAGCAAGCAGAAGGGAGATATAATAAAGAAAATAGAAAAAAAAAACAAAGAGAAATGAGATCAGAACAGTAGAGAAAATCAAATAAAGTAAAAGTTGATTCTTTGAAAATAATAAAATGAATTGAAAAATATATAGCCAGAATTAATAAGAAAAAAGCAAAACAGACTTAAGTAACATTTGGCAATGATTCAGTAGACATCATTACAGGCAGACCAACATAGTAACAAGGATCTCCATTCTCACCACACCATTCAACAATTCACCTGAGTCCCAGTCTGTGCAATAAGACCAGAGAAGAAATAAAAGGCAAATCATTTGGAAAGGAGAAATAAAGATGTATATGTTCACAGATGACATGATCGTGTACATATAATAACCTAAAGAAACTTCTAAAAAGCTATGGAACTAACAAGTGATGTTACCAACATCACAGGATACAATGGCAATATATAAAAATGAATTGTGCTTCTGTATGCTAGCAATGAATGTGCAGATATTGAAATTTTCAAAAGTATTCTTAACAGTAGTTCCTAAAAATATGAAACACTTAAGGATAAGTCTTAAAATATATGTGCATAATATGCTGAAAACTTCAAAACACAGATGAAAGAAATGAAAGAAGAGCTACATAAAAGAATCCCTGGGAGCAGATGTAGCTCAAGCAGTTGAGCACCCACATCCCACATGGGAGGTCCCAGGTTTGGTCCCTGGTGCATCCTAAAGAAGACAAACAAACAGAGAGCAGACATCAAGCAAAAATAATGAGCAGACAATGAACAAAGACAAGGAGCAGACAACAAGCAAGAGCAGGGAGCAGATGTGGCTCAAGCAATTGAGTGCCCTCCTCCCACATGGGAGGTGCCATGTTTGATTATCAGTGCCTCCTAAAGAAAGAAAAACAAACAAACAGACAGACAATGAACAGACCAGGAGCAGGAAAAAAAAAAAGGAGCCGAGGACAAGCAAAAACAATGAGTACAAGCAACAAGCAAAAACAATGAGTAAACAGAAAGGAGAGGGGGGCGGACAATACCTGGCCTCTGCCAAATTAAAGCCAGTAGCACACCCCCACTTTC
>PVKH010035787.1:0-11656 GCA_004027955.1 Chaetophractus vellerosus
CTCCATATCCAAAAGAAAGAAAGAGGACCCATATTTCACACCTTATACAAAAATTAACTCAAAATAGATCAAGGACTTAAATATAAAAGCTTGAACCATAAAACTCCTAAAAGAAAATGTAGGAAAACATCTTCAAGATCTTGTGGTAGGTGGTAGTTTCTTAAACCTTACATCCAAAGCACGAGCAACAAAAGAAAAATAGATAAATGGGACCTCCTCAAAATTAAACCCTTTTGTTCTTCAAAAGACTTGGTCAAGAAAGTAAAAAGGCATCCTACTCAATGGGCGAAAATATTTGGAAACCACGTATCTGATAAGTGTTTGGTATCCATGTTATATAAAGAGATCACACAGCTCAATGATAAAAAGGCAAGCAAGCAACTAAAAAATGGGCAAAAGACTTGAACAAACGTTTCTCCAAAGAGGAAATACAAATGGCCAAAAAGCACGTGAAAAAATGCTCAATATCACTAGCTATTAAGGAAATGCAGATCAAAACTACAATGAGATGCCATTTCACACCTTATAGAATGGCCTAATGTATTTTTAAAAAACCCAGAAAACTACAGGTGCTGGAGAGGATGTGGAGACATAGGAACACTCCTTCACTGTTGGTGGGAATGTAGAATGGTGCAGCCTCTGTGGAAGAGAGTTTGGCAGATCCTCAGGAAGCTGAATATAGAACTGCCATATGATGCAGCAATCCCACTGAAAGCAAGGATGTGAACTGATATTTGCACACTGATGTTCATAACATTAGTCACAATTGCTTAAATATGGAACCAGTCCAAGTGTCCATCAACTGATGAATGGATAAACAAAACGTGGTATATGCATGCAATGGAATAGTATTCAGCTGTAAGAAGAAGTGCATTTGGAAAGCATATGACAACATGGATGAACTGAGAGGATACTGTGGTGAGTGAAATAAGCCAGACATAAAAGGCCAAATAGTGTATGGTCCCACTAATGTGAACTAAATATGATCGGTAAACCCTAGAGTGTAGGTTACCAGGAGATAGAAGGTGGGTCGAGAATGGGAGCCGATGCTTAATGTATGTAGCGTTGTTAATAAGGTAATTGTAAAAGTGTGGAAATGAATAGAGTTGAGAGTAACACATTATAGTGAGCATAACTAACGCTGCTGATATTTAAATGTGATTATGGCTGAAAAAGGTAGTTTGTGGATGTAAAAGTCAATCGAAAGGAAACGAGAATAATCTAGGGAATGTATAACTGATTTTGGGGGTGGATGAAGATTGTGGTTATTAGTATAAATATAAGAATGCTCTTTTTTTTTTTTACAAAGTGCTAAGAATATGTTGATACATGGGAAAATTACGAGTAATGTAACTTATGGACTACAGTTAACAGTAATATTGTAGTATTTGGCAGCATTGGCAAGAAGATATTTCAATACTAAGGGACAACAATAGGGGGCATGACTGGGTATGGGATTTTTCCTTTTGGAGTAATGAAAACGTTCTAAAATTGACTGAGTGATGACAGCACAACTCTGATGAAAATGAGAGATACTGAGTATACACTTTGAATGGATTGTACAAAGCATGAGACTGTATAACACAGGGAATCCAGTTTGGATGATGGACTGTGGTTAACAGGACAAAGATGAGAACATTTTCTCCTGGAAGATAATAAATATATAATACTAAAATAGGGTGTTAATAATTGGGTGGGTTTGGGGAGAAATGCACCAAACCTAAGATATGGGCTATAGTTAGTAGTAATATTTTGACAATGCTTTTTAATAGTTTGTAACAAATATTTCACAACAATGCAAGGTGTTGGTGGTGGGGAAATGGGCCTTGTATGATATGCATGTTTGTTTTGCAAATTCACAAATTTTGATATACACTTATTATTTATGTATGTTCATGTATGAATGATATACTTCAATAAAATTTTATTTAAAAAAAAATGAGTTCCTAGGTGTTGCTCATCACCAGCTCTCCGAGTTGTCATGGGAGATAGAGCCTTCTGTAAGTTCCATGCTTGGCCTGCAGTTAGTATCCTCTTTAAGCGGAAAGCTCGGTTCTGGGGGCAAGTTTATTTGTATAGCACCTGTATTTCCCAAACCAAGTTAGTCTGACAGAGGGTCTTTTCTGATTTGTGAATGTATTTTTGGCACAGCTTTCAGAGATATAAAAACTCAGTCACACTGAGCAACATGTCTTCTGACTTGCCTTTATTGAAGGTTATAAAATGCCATGAAAGTGGGGCTGTCTTCGGAATTCTATCTTCAGGCATGTGGTTGCTGTACTCGGGGGCTGTAATTTTACTTTGCTGTAGTCAGATCCATCAGCTGAGGTTCTCAGCGGTGTGTCAAACTGGTCTTTTAGATTTAATCCCTCAGCATTTCAGAACAACCTCTTTAGATTGGAGCTGGGGCCTGGGACCAGGTCCAGCATAAGCGAATCACCAACACACTAAATAGGCTCGAGCCAACACCTGTTTTCATTCTGCGAGTACCGCAGAGGCCTCTCCTGATCACCCTGATGCTTTTCCCGTCTCCCCGTTCTCCTCTCCCCCTCTCATTGCTCTCTTCCCTCTTCTTTCCCAATTCTCTTTCCTGCCAAAGAAGTATAGCCCAAGGCCAGGTATCTGGGAATTTGCTTTTCCTAATTGCAATAGTTTTGGGTTTCTAGACCAGCACTGTTCAATAGAAATATAATGCAAGCCACCTATGTAATTTAAATTTTTCTAGTAGCCATATTAAAAAAGTAAAAAGGAACAGGTGAAATTAATTTTTAATAATATATTTTATGTAACCCAATATATAAAAAATCTTTAACATGCAATTAATATAAAATTATTATTTATACATGTAATATAATATTTAATATTAATAATTTAGAAATGGTGTTCATTCTTTTATACTAAGTCTTTGAAGTCTGGTGTGTATTTTACACTCAGTACATCTCAATTCAGGTTAGCCTCAGGTGCTCAATAGCTGCATGTGATAAGTGGCTACCATATTGGACAGCATCTTTTTAGACTCTGATAGAGCCATGGACCACATCATCAAAATAATGCATACATATATTCACAGATTTTTGTATGCAAATTAAGGGATTCACATTCTATATAGTCCATCTAAGATTTGGTTCTCACCCTGGTCAGTGGACCCTTGATTTAAAAGCTCATATGTCCTCTCAGACTATATTAAGCATATCACATCTCTTTCGTCCAGTTCTTCCCCTCTCCCCACTCTCACAGTTCTTTCTCATCTGCATGTCCCAATGTTGTGAGAATACAACAAATCCTATTTTCCTTAGGTTTGTATTTTTCTGATTGGTAGGTGAACGTGAGTAAAAGGAAAGGAGAAGGGGATGTACTGAAGGATCTTATGAAAACCCACTACCAAAGTCACGGAGGCCCTTGGAGATTACCCGAAGGCACTTAAGATGGATAAAGAAGGCATCCCTTGTGAACCAGAGGGTCCTTTTTCTATTTACCCAAGTTATCGCTGCACTGTGGTCTGGATTTCGATGTTAGGCTGCTGTCTCAGGCTCCAGAGACAACTCTTTCGGCTGCAGGATAAGTCATAATTTGGAAGTTGAGGATTAGTCATTGTTAAGACCATAATTAGTGAACCATTTTGCCTACAGAATTGTTAATAGTAGTTTTCTGGAATGATCATTATTCAATAAGTTGTTTCTGTAATTGTTTAATGTATGTCTTCCCCACTAGACTGTAAGCTCCACGAAGCATGGAAGGTGTCTGGTTCACTGCTGTATCTCCAGCATTTAGCAAAATGCTTTGCTCATAGTTGGTGCTTAATAAATCTTTGTTGCATGAATGAATGAACGAATGAATGAACGAACAAAGTGATGCAGTTATTACAGGTGTAGTTGATATATATCCAGATAATCCCTGCATTGCATTGAAGTGAGGTTATTGCTTTCTTCCCTAGCCAGGCCAAAATGGCCTGTAAGTTTGCTCTTCATCCTTGATGAATATCTAGGTGCTGGCATAGATGGTCTCTTCCCATGAGACCATGCACGTGGCTTACCCGTAGGCTGAATGCTCTGAGGTCTGATTTTGTGAGGTGATGGTGAAGCAATGAGAAACTGACTGGCTTTGACAACAGGTGAAAGCAACAAAGCCGTTAGTAGTTAGTCATATAAAACTTAGCCATTTGGAAGAGGGCATTTGAAAAATCTATTTTATTGAGAACGTTGTAGAAGGTGATGCATTTAAAAAGAGAAAATAAAAGGTGTTTGCCACTGTGGAACTCATGTTAATCATTAGATATTTTATACATAAAAACATGGAATAGTCTGGAAATTTTCAGAATGCTGTGGGAATTTTTATAAATATCAGTTCTTTTTCTTATATGCTGTGTTGGGTTTTCTACCTTACTATTTGTGCTGAAAAGGAAAAAAAAAGGTCTTTATTAAAACCATTTCCCACATATTTCTTTGTAGAATTTACAGTGGGAATGATTTTTTTTTTAACCAATGAAAGCTGTGGCAGTACAGCGATTGACTGTTAAAAGGAAATTGAGAATAACTTGAAGGTATGACCCTTGGTGGCCAGTGTACAGGGAGTGGGAAAAGAAAGTGCTTAATGAGAATGCTTCAAAGCTCCAAACAGCCATTTTTTAAAACAAATCAATTTTATTGATACATAGTTATAAAGCATACAATTCATCCAAAATGTACAATCAGTGGTATTTGATATAATCATATAATTGTGCATTTATCACTTCAATCATTATTAGAGCATTTTCATTATTTCAATAATAATAATAATAATAAACAAATGAGAAAATTCTTCACTTCTCAATCTCTCTATGCTTCCCCTGTTGTACATAGTGCTATTTTTTACTATTCTTGTACAATTATTTATTAAGCAGTTTTACTGGGATATATTCACATATCATACAATCCATCCAAAGTGTATAATCAATGGCTTTTAGTCTAACCACAATGTTGTGCATTCATCACCACAAAAAATTTTAGAACAATTTCATTACTCGAAAAAGAAAAACTCTACACCCCTTAGCAGTCCTTCCCCAGCCCTACATAACCACTAATCTAATTTCATCTTTATAAATTGATTTATATTTACATTTTGTATAAATGGAATCATAATCATACAATATGTAGTACTTTGTGGTTTCTTTCACTTAACATAATGATGTTTTTAGGTCTGATATTAACATCTTCTGGTATTAACATTTGTTCGGCTTCAAAGAAAAATGATCTTATATATGGAATTTTACCTTTATTCATATTTCACATGCAGTTTTACTATGCTATACAAGCCCATGTTACACTTTTTAGCTTTCCTGTATGACCTTAGATTTTCCATTTAAACCACTTTCAGACCCACAAAGTAGTACTGCTAGTTACAAATATTATGTTGGGCTTTCACCTTTCCTATTCATTTCCAAAGATTAACACACATCCTGTTTATCAATTCTGCACAAGTTAACCCTCAGCTTTCCATTCCCTAACCTCATTCTATTTTCTGGTGACCCATATTCAATGTTATTAACTCCATGAGATTACTCAATATATTTAGTTCATAGTAACACAATCATACAGTGCTTGTCCTTTTGTGTCTGGCTTGCTTCATTCAACATAATGTCATCCAGGTTCATCCATGTTGTCATATGCTTTACGACTTCATTTCTTCTTACAGCTGCATAATATTCCATCGTGTGACTGCACCACAGTTTGTTTATACATTCATTGCTTGATGGACACCTTGGTTGTCTTCAACTTTTGGCAATCGTGACTAATGCCGCGGTGAACATCAGTATGTAGGTGTCTGTTTGTGTCACAGCTCTCAGTTCTCCTGGGTATATACCCAGTCGTAGATTGCCAAGTCATGTGGCAAATCTGTATTCAACTTCTTTAGGAACTGCCAGTCCTCCACAGTGGCTGTACCATTCTGCATTCCCACCAACAGTGAATAAGTGTTCCTGTCTCTCTGCATCCTCTCCAACACTTTCTAATAGTGGCCATTCTGATAGGTGTGAAATGATATTTCATTGTAGTTTTTTTTTTTTAAAGATTTATTTTATTACATATCTCCCTTTCCCCCCGCTGCGGCGACGCGCCAAGACTGGTCACTGCGCAGGCGCGGCTTTCCCCGCTTGTGGGCGGCTTCTGCTTCCATTCACTGCTGGCTTTCAGTTCGCAGGTGGCTGGCTGCACTCCATTCGCGGGCGACCTGCCCTGCCCGTGGCGGCTTTTGCCCTGTCCGTGGCAGCTTTTTGCCCTGCCCACGGCGGCTCTGGCCCACCCATGGCGGCTTGCCATTCTCAAGGCGGTCTGCCCGCTAGGAGAGGTCCCCGGGAACTGAACCCGGGGCCTCCCATGTGGTATGCCGGCGCCCTATCCACGGGCTATCGAGCCGGCCCTCATTGTAGTTTTGATTCGTATTTCCCTAATTTCTGGTGACATTTACATCCTTTCATGTGCTTTTTTTCCATTTGCATTTCTTCTTTGGACAAATGTCTATTTGAGTCTTTTGCCCTTTTTTTTTTTTTTAGATTTATTTTTATTTATTCCCCCCCTTGTTGTTTTTGTGCTTGCTGTCTTGTTGCTCTGTGTCCATTCGCTGTATGCTCTCTGTGTTTGCTTGTCTTGTCTTCTCTTCTCTCTTCTCTTTAGGAGGCACCAGGAACTGATCTTGGGACCTCTCATGTGAGAGAGAGGCACATCAATTGATTGAGCCACCTCAGCTCCCTGGTTTTGTTGTGTCTCTCATTGTCTCTTCTCTTTGTCTCCTTTTGTTGTGCCAGCTTGAGCCACATCCGCTTCCCCTTTTTTCTTTTCTTTTTTTTTTGAGATACTGGGTCTGGGGATTGAACCCGAGACCTCATATGGCTCATATGTGGGAAGCTGGTGCTCAACTACTGAACAACATGGGCTTACCTGATTTGTTTTTTTTGTCTATTTGCTTGTTGCTTTTTGTTTTGTTTTTGTTTTTGTTTTTAGGAGGGAACTGAACCTGGGACCTCCCATGTGGGAAACAGGTGCTCAACTGCATTTTTGGGGAAAAATTTAAGCAGAATTGTTGTTTTGAAATGCTTGGTAGAATTCACCTGTGAAGCCATCTGGTCCTGGACTTTTCTTAGTTGAGAGATTTTGGATGACTGATTCAATCTCTTTAGATGTGATTGGTTTGTTACGTTCTTGTACTTCTTGTAGCATCAGTGTAGGTTGTTTGTGCATTTCTAGGAATTTGTCCATTTCATCTAGGTTGTCTAGTTTGTTGGCATGTAGTTTCTCATGAGATCTTGTTATGATCCTTTTTATTTCCGTGGTGTCAGTTGTAACTTCACCGCTTTCATTTCTGATTTTATTTATTTGTATCTTTTCTCTTTTTTTTCTTTCTTAGTCTAGGTAGGGGTTTGTCAATTTTATTCATCTTCTCAAAGAACCAGCTTTTGTTTTAATTTTCTCTATTTTTTTTTTTGTTCTCGATTTCATTTATTTCTGCTCTGATCTTTATTATTTCTTTCCTTCTGCTTGACTTTGGAATGGTTTGCTGCTCCTTTTCTAGTTTCTCCAGTTATTGTTAGATCTTTGATTTTAGCTCTTTCTTCTCTTTTAATATAGGCATTTAGGGTTCTAAATATCCCTCTCGAGACTAGCTTTGCTGTATCCCATAAGTTTTGATAAGTTGTGTTCTCATTTTCATTCATCTCAATATATTTATTAATATCACTTGCAATTTCTTCTTTGACCCACCGATTGTTTAGGAGTGTGTTGTTCAGTCTCCACACATTGGTGAATTTATCTCTTTCCTGTCTATTATTGATTTCCAGTTTCATTCCATTGTGATCTGAGAAGGTGCTTTGTATAATTTCAGTCTTTTTATATTTATTGAGAGCTGCATTGTGACCTAACATGTGGTCTATCCTGGAGAAAGATCCAAGGGCACTTGAGAAGAATATATAACTTGCTGAGTTTGGGTGCAGTGTTCTATATATGTCTGTTATGTCTAACTTATTTATCATATTGTTAAAGTTTTCTGTTTCCTTGTTGATCTTCTGTCTAGTTGTTCTAATGATGTGAGTGGTGTGTTGAAGTCTCCAATGATTATTGTAGAGATGTCTGTTTCTCCCTTCAGTTTTGCCAGGTTGGGGCACCCTGGTTAGGTGCATAGATATTTATAACTGTTATTTCTTCCTGGTGGATTGTCCCTTTTATTAATATATAATGGCCTTCTGTATCTCTCATACTTTTTTTGTATTTAAAGTCTGTTTTATGGTGATATTAGTATAGGTACCCCTGCTCTTTTTGGGTTACTATTTGCATGGAGTATCTTTTTCCAACCTTTAACTTTCAGGCGGTTTGTATCCCTTGGTCTAAGATGGGTCTCTTGTAGGGAACGTATGGATGGCTTATGGTTTTTTATCCATTCTGTCAGCCTGTATATTTTGATTGGGTAGTTTAATCCATTCACATTCAATGATACTACTGTAAATAAATTATGTACTTCTACCATTTTATTCTTTGGTTTTTGTATTAGTCAGGAACAAGGGGTGCTGATACAAAGTACTAGAAATCTGTTGGTTTTTATAAAGGGTATTTATTTGGGGTAAAAGCTTATAGTTACAAGGCCCTAAAGAGTCCAACTCAAAGTTACTTCCTTACCAAACTCTTTGCCACATGCTGAAGCAAGATGGCGGGCAATGTCTGTGAGGGTTCAGCCTTCCTCTTCCCTTTTAAGTCTCCGTTGGTCCAGCTTCTTTCAATCTCAGCTGTAGGCTGGCATAGGGCTCGTCTCTTCCTGGAGCTTGTTTCTTTCCGGGCTCATTTGCTCTGGTCTCTTCACAAGGTCAGCTGTAAACTATCAGGCAAATGGCTCTCTTCCTGGGGCCTCTGCTGTGTCTATGGAGCTGTGTATCTTCTCTGTGTATCTGCATCTGTGTGAGAGTCTGTTTTATCAGCCCACCAAGGTGGAGGGGACTCAACCCTGCATGCCCTAATGATGTGGTTAAATCAAAGTCCTAATCTTGATTTAATCAAGTAAATGTAAAAAGCCTTTGAATTTAAATCAAAAGGTTTCATGCCCAGACAAGCAGATCAGTTTACAAACATAATATCCCTTTTTGGAATTCATAAATAATATCAAACTGCCACAGTTTTCGTATGTCATATCTTATTTTCATCTGTCTTTTTACTTATTTGGTTATCCTTTCTGCTGTTCTTTCTTCTGTACTCTATTCCAAGCCTCTCTCTCCTCTATTTTTCTTTCAGGCTGCAAGGCTCCTTTTAATATATCCTGCAAAGGTGGTTTCTTTTTTATGAACTCTCTTAATTTCTGTTTGTGAATCTTTTAAACTCACCTTCATATTTGAAGGACAATTTTGCTGGATAAAGAATTCTCGGCTAGCAGTTTTTCTTTTTCAGTATCCTAATTTTATCATACCACTGTCTTCTTACCTCCCTGGTTCCTGGAGAAATCCATACTAAGCCTTACTGGGCTTTCCTTTTGTGTGATGGTTTGCTTCTCACTTGCTGCTCTCAGAATTTTCTCTTTATCTTTAATGTTTGACATTCCTAGTAGTATGTGTCTTGGAGTAGGTTTATTCACATTTACTCCGATTGGGATATGGTGCAATTCTTGGACCTGTAAGTTCATTTCTTTCATGAAAATTGGGAAATTTTCAGCTATAATTTCCTCAGATATTATTTCTGCCCCCTTTCCCTTCTCCTCTTCTTCTGGAACTCCCATGACAAGTATGTTGTCACATTTCATGTTATCATTCAATTCCCTGAGCCCCCTGCTCAATTTTTTCCGTTTCTGTTCTGTCTCCTGTATTACTTATTCTTTCTTCTATAATTTCGAGTCAGCTGTTATATGCCTCTCTTTTAATTTTTTGAGGTCCTGAGGCCAGGAATTGAACCCGGGACCTTGTATGTGGAAAGCTGGCACTCAAAACCCTGAGCCACACTGACTGCCCTGAATTGGTTTTTCTGTTTGCTTTTTTTTTTTTTTTTTTTTTTTTTTAAGGAGGCACCAGGAACTGAACCTGGGACCTGTGTGGGAAGCAGGCATTCAACCACTTGAGCCACATTGCTCCCCTCCTCAGAAGTGTTTTTGTTCTCATCTATTGTGTCTTTCATTCTCATGAGCTCTGTTTTTTTAATTCAGGTTTTCAAGTTTTTTGCTCATTCAGTGTATTCTTGATGTCCTTTATCTCTTTAGCCATATTGCCTTTTTTTTTTTTTAAGATTTATTTATTTACCCCCCACACCACCCTGTTGTTTTGCACTCACTGTCTGCTCTCTGTGTCTGCTTGTCTTCTCTTTTGGCGGCACCGGGAACCGATCCTGGGATTTTCTGGAGTGGAGAGAGGCTGCTCAATTTCTTGTGCTACCTCAGCTCCCTGATCTGCTGCATCTTTCATTGTCTCTCTTCTCTGTCACTTTTTGTTGCATCATCTTGCTGTGCCAGCACTCCGCGTGGGCCAGCACTCCATGTGGGCCAGTTCGCTGCGCAGGCCAGCTCGCTTTTACCAAGAGGTCCCGGGAATCAAACCTGAACCTCCTATGTGGTAGACAGGAGCCCAATCACTTGAGCCACATCTGCTTCCCCATATTGCTTTTCAACTCATTAATTTGATTTTGGAAATTTGTGGGCATCTCATTGATTAGTTGTCTCAAATCCTTCATGTCTTCTGGGGCTTTGATATATTCCTTTTCTTAGGCCATTTGTTCCATTTTCTTTTATAGCTTGCAATTTTTTGCTGATGTCTAGGCATATGATTATGGTGGTAAGTTTACTGAGATGCTTGATTGCTCTCTTTCATAGGGTTTTAGTGGCTGTGTGTTATTGCTCTTTTTTTTTATAAAGATTTATTTTTTTTTTTATTTATTACATATCCTCCCCCCCCTTCTGCTCGTTCTTTCTGTGTTCATTCTTGCGCTCTTTCGTGTCTGCTCACCACGTGGCACGAGCATGCCCTGCCCACGGCGGCTTCTTCCCCTGCCTGTGGCAGCTTTTTAGCCCTGCCCACAGAGGCTTGCCTTCTCAAGGCAGTCTGCCCACTCTAGGAGGCCCCGGGAACTGAACCCGGGGCCTCCTATGTGGTAAACCGGTGCCCTACCAACTGGGCTGCAGCCGGCCCCGTTATTGCTCTTCTTTGATTCTTAGTTCTTTAGGATTGTCCCTGTTAGTTGCTCAAACGTGGGCCCTGGACCCAGTTATGTGCTGCAGACCTGCTTCCTTGGGCCTTGGAGAGGGAGCTGTAAAAGACCAGAAAAAGCCTCTCTTTCTTACTTCTACTTTCTTCACATGCTCTTCCTTAGTCTGCCAGTAGATGGCACTCTGGCAGCCCTCTCAGTTCAGTGCCTGGTGGGAGTGTGTTTGCTGCAACATGGAAGGGATCAATATGACAGAGGCTAAGAGCCTTGTAATTCAAACTTTCTCAGAGGCATTTCTCCAACCTTTGCTGGCAGCCCCCTTCCTTTTCCTGGGTAGGAAATAATTCCACTCCCCTCTGCTTCCTCAATAACCAGTCCTGGTCAGTAAAGAGGGAGATTGAGATGGTTGGATCTCTTTAGTTCCTTGCCAACTCCCAAGGCAAACAATGGCACCACCCCACCCTGCCTGGAAGGGCTCGTGGGACACAGCAGACCAAAATGTGGGTCAAAAGCTGAGTCAG
>PVKH010035788.1:0-11685 GCA_004027955.1 Chaetophractus vellerosus
GGGGGATGTACAAAAAGCAGAAAATAAAAAATCTTTTAAAAAAATTTATTTTTCTTTTCTTTTGATTTAGAGTATGGACTTCGCTGTCTGTTAATGTTCTGGGAAATAAGTTGAGTGCAGTTTGGTATACTTTTTATTTGACCTCAAGTTATTAAAAACATAGATGAGTAAAACCCTTTGGTCTTACACTTTTGAACTTTAAATAAACTTAACCAAAATCTCAAGAATGCACACTCTTTTCTATGATTTGTATTCATTATTCTTTTTCTGTATGAAGAATCTTCTCTAAGGTTTATGGAGAACTGAAATGTCTTAACTCTACCAAGCCATTTATCTCCCTGCCCCCCTCAACAGCAGTTCCTCATTGTTCACTATTTTCCTGGTTCACTGTCATCCTATTAACCTTTGTGTTGCTTTTTCTCAGCTGTTATCAACACTTTCCTTACCTCTGCCTCACTGATTTTAATACATTCAAACCTCCTATCTACTGTCGTGTATGTGCGTGTCATGAACACTTCAGTGCCACTTTGCCATCTGCTGACTGTCTCACATTCAAACTTGAACAAGGTCTGCTTGATATAAACTAACAGTAACCTATACACAGCTCTTAGTCAAGTACCCAGTGCTGGGGCCAGCAGCTACAACACATATGAATAAAGCAGGGGACCCTGAGTGTGGAGGGTCTTCCCTGGTTCCTGTCTTTACAGGAATGGCTATTACCAGTACTTTGCATTTCCTTAGGGCCTCTCAGAATGTACCAGAAGGCACTTTCAAAGCCTTCCAGAATAATAATCAAAACGTAAGAAAATAAGCATGAAAAAGATTTAGATAAGAGTCACTCTGGGAAAAGAAAGGTATTCTGTTTACTATAGTTCAGTTTTAAATTATCTAGTTGGAATTATCTTTTAAGAGGAAATTTTGTACCATGCAATTACACCTAATTATCTTGCTTAAACTGAGGGCCCAAATTCACTTATCCACAGTCTCCAATGCTCATTTTGAGTGTGAAAATGGGCAACAGGAAAGTAAACTTATTAGTACAAACTGAATAATTTTCCCCTAATTGTTTGTAGTATGCATCATTTTGGACACATGGGACAGCTCCCTTTCCTTCTAATTATACTCCTCCTTAAATATTGTACTCATGATTATTTAGTAACTTACACCAAATTTGGCAGCTATTGTTATTGTTCTTAACAGATATTAAAAATTGCTACTTCGAGACTATGTATATTCAAGTTTACCTTTTCTTAAGTATTGACTTTTTCTTTACCTCATGTTAGAAACTAAACACATCTGCATTCCTAGTAACCGGCAGGATTTTAATGAAGGTCAATATTTCTGGCTGTCCCTCATGAATAGGCTTTTGCTTGATGGTGACTGCTCAACAATTCTTCCAGTAAATGATGCCACAGAATTACTAATTTCTAATGCCACTGTTTAAAAATTTCCTACAACCACCTTTCTGCATATGTGACTTTTCCTGATCATATTTTATATCATGTGGATTTCTCAACAGTGCGTAGAAAGCCTGGGGTTGTGTAACTAATACATATGGTTTAGGTAACAAAAAAATTAGATTCAGAGACCAGAAATTAGATTGTAGTACCAAACTCCCTTAATATCCCTAATAATCCCTAATAATCGGCTTGTTCTTTACCTGCTCCTCTTCACATACTATCTGAACTTCACAGTGATGCTGACAGTATTATGAAGAATCTGGGTAGCCTTCAAAGTGAGCCCCACCCTGTCTCCTGGGGAAAGCTCTGCATTTGATTTATTGTTCTACCCACCAAGCATCCGCTTTCCCCCCCTTTTAGATGCAGCACTTCTTTTGAGAGACTCTCATTCCTTGTGGTCCAGGGAGCTATCATTAAAGATAATGCCACCCTTAGTCGAAGAGTAAGCTTTTAACTCCAGCAAGACCACTCAGATTCCCGTGCTCCTCAATATGAATCTTGAGCAATGAGACATCAGGATAGAAAACAATTAGAACTGCATTTTTCTTTGATACGATTATCCATTGGTTTACTAGTGCTCAGAACTTCCCTGGTTCCTGTCTTTATAGAGCTCTTTGTTCAGTCTCCCCGTGGTTGTGAATCATGCAATGTCCTAACATGTTCCTTTACTTTTGACTGAAGAGGAAATTCTAAGTTTGCTTAAATTTCTGTTGCTTGTAACCAAAGCATTGTAACAGAATCAGGTAGGCTAACAGAGAATTCTTTTTCCTTCTAACAAATAGGTTGTTCGCTTTGTTTGGGTAAAGGGCACCATCCGCTAAATTGTATTTTGATATCTCTTTATCTTTATAATTAAAATGCTCAGATGGAACATGGATAATAATTCAGAAGTTCAGGGAGGATGACGTTTCTGTAGACATCTGTTAGAACGGATACTTCTCACCATGGTGGTTGTGCAACTTGCTTGATGGGTTCCTGTGGGACCTCTTGCACTGTAGCTGGCATGTGTCTTGGTCATGGAAGTCCTATGCTGACATCCAAACTCTCTCGCCTTGTGTTTCTCCATGAATCTCTGCTCTGATCATTCCTATTGTTACCAGCCATGCTTGCACTGGCCTCATGTCCATTCCCCAGTGCAGGGACATTTTCAGCATAGCTTACACAGTGTTTGTTGTTTGATGAAAGGGCTTGACATTCCTCTATAATTAACCTGCCATTTGCTTGTTGACAAAACTCCCCTTCAAAGGTGGCAGAGCAGAGGACTCTTTATATGAAGGCCAATTTACCCAATTTCGGTTCCATTACCTTTCTAAGTGTTGGCCCTACTCAAGAATCTTTTCTTGTTTTGTTCTGTTTTTTTCTTCAGTAAATAAGGGCACAGACTTCTTTTCTCTATGGACAACATGTTTATCCTGATTGAGGAAGTGTCCGTGGATGGACTTTAAAGTTCCGTGCATTCTCTGAGAGCTCATGCAGCATTTTGTGTTATGTATACTTTGATAAGAAAGAGTCATAGATTTTATCAGGTTCTCAGTGTTTCATAACTCTTAAAACAGGGGGAAAAAAGCTATTTATAAACTCAACTTATTTCCTAGTTTGTAGAGGATTCATTGTCTGAGTCTATAATGGGAATGAATGAATTGATGTCCAGACCTGAAATCACTCCAAATTAATTGGAATAGACCTGAGCAGCCACATTCTGAGGGATCGTACCCTGGGTCTCTGTTGTGCTGACAATTCAAATCAAGTACCAGGCAGAGGCAGGCAAATTACCCGGGGGCAACCAGAACTCCTGTGCTCAGTTTTGTGAAGTGCAAGCACCGAGAAGCATGGAATTGCTCTTTTAACTCACCTAAGTTATATAAGAAAATAACATTTTCCTGCCATTATATAGCACACACCTTGATCTGCTTGCTGATACAAAGGATGGATCTGTGTTTATATACCTACTCTTCACCAATCTTCTTGCACTCAGAATGCATAGGATTTGACGTTGGAGGGCCTGAAAGCAGTTTCAGCCTCACCAATTTAATCGCTGTGTGACCTTGAGTGAATTACATAATCTCTCTGAGCTTTAATTCCTTAGTCTGTAAAATGGGAGTTATAATATTATCTAAACCCCAAGATTATTCTAAGCATCAAATGAAATCATGTATATGATCTATAAAATGTCTTCCTGAGTTAGTAACAGTAGATGTATTATGCATTTTGAAATGATCAGTCAAGACTAGAGGCTAGTGTGGAATTGTGAATCCAAGATTTTCTCCTTCCTGAAATGACAAACTAAACCACAATGCCAGATTTACTGATTGTCAGCCCCTGCTGCTTGACTTATAAATCAGCCTTAAGATTATATACATATTTCTGTTTTTCAAAGATGAGTGCATTTGAAATCCAATAGATAGAAATCTCCCTCTGAGACAGAAATGGATTTTAAAGTAAGGGAGCTACACATTTCAGCTGTACTTCATTTTTTTTTCAACCTCAATTTCTAAAGTCATTAATTTATAGCTAATCACTCATTCTATCCTCTTCTAAAGGAGAAAGGGAAGTGAGAATCATTGGGCATCTGCCATGTGCCAGGCCCTGTTTGTGCTCAGCACCTCTCCTGAGCTCTCTCTTTCCATCTTCATTCTATCACTGCACTCTCCACTAAGTCTGCTCCCATAAAACCCTGCAATTTTTCTTCTTTTAGTCCTTTCTCTGTAGATGTAAAACAAAGAGAAATAAAAGAATGCCTTCAAAAAATATGAGTACCTGTCCTGTCTCCCACAAATCTTGAGTTCCATGAGATATCCATGAGTATCCATGAGATAGCTGAAGTGTGACAGCACTTCAAAAAGAGCCCCATTGAAGAGTCTTGTTTGCATGTTTCACATAAGATTGAATTTGTTTGTAGAATTTACTCAGGAGGGTTGCACTGTCATCCCTGTCCTGTTGCTATCAAGCTGTAGGAGCTTAGGTAACTCCCTTAACCTCTCTGAGTTGTAATGTCGTAATCTATACAAGAACATTGGCCCATGTAGGGTCTATATTTCACAAGACCTTGAATCATTGGATTCTGGCCCTTTGCTTAGGTCACTATTGTGAAAACAACACGCATGGACTTGGTCTGGCATCTAGGAACTAGTCAGTCATACAGTCCTTAAACCTCTCTTTCACATGTGGATAAATATATTATGAAGTGAGGGATGTTTGTAGAGCACTTGGAAGAAAGATTTATGTTTTCTACAATGTTGGTTGTTATAGAAAACCAATAGAAAAGCAGTAATTTTGAAATGCTTGGGAATTTTAAACAAGTAATTTAGAAGTTAGAATTGATATCCCAAAGTCCATGTTTAGGGAAAATACTACAAGGTACATCTATTGTTGCTTGATTACCTGCCCTATTCTACCCCCACCAAAAATAAAAATGACGGAGATTATGTATTCTTACTTTAGCAAAGCTAAATTCTTCTGATAATGACTCTTCTTACACAGTGGAGCCCCACCAAGATAAGAAAGAAGTTTCTCTGATTATTCTAGTATGTGGTTCCATGACCACAAGCCATGGAAATTTTCTTAGTTATGCCAGTGTTATTTTGTTCCCTTGATTTTAAAGATGCAAATTATCTGATCGACTGGCACGGACCTCTTGATGCTCCAAATGTGGAAAGAATTCAGAATAGGGTGCAAGGGATTTTTCAGGTCTCTTTTCATTTCCAAGGTGGATATCTGGCTAAATTAGCTGACTATCTAAAGAGAACACATGTACAATAATTCTTATATAATACTTTCTTCGCCTCAACAATGTCTTAGCTTGCTGTAGAAGTCTTACATCTTTGGTTGTCTTGCTTTGTATCTTGAATATGGCATTTCAGAGGTAGATAGTCCTTGGTTGCAGTTAACGATTGTGTCGGTAAGTATCCCTCCCTAGAACACTGATTCAACTCTAATGCTAGCTTTGTGACCTGATTGAGAGAAAACATCTGATTTAATACAAATCCATCCCCTACCTTCACTAGGAGGACTACTGGAATAGCCATACTGATGGCAGATTGGGTGGAACACCTTAGAAAAGGAAGAGTAGAGCTCCTACAAGTATTCCATCCATGATGTTCCACCTGAACATTAAAGCTTTTGAGATTTCTCTTGTCTATAGGCTCACAACATACCCTGCTTTGCCAATTATTCCCCCTTCTCTCCGGTTTGGAAATAAAAGTTAGTTAAAAACTTATGTTCCTTTACTTAAATACTTTTATGTCTAAAACAAGGAATGGTGAATATACTATTGAGAGACAGTATTTTAATGGTTAAGTGTATGGGCTATGGAGTCTGAGAGCATAGATGCTAATCCTAGCTTTTTCATTTGCTGCATGACCTTGTATTTCTCCACCTGTAAAGCAGAGTCAATCATACTAGTTCCCATAGGGCTATAGTGAAGATTAAATGAGATAGTACCTGAAAAGTGCTTAAAACAGGACTTAGCACATGGTTAATGCTCAAAAACATTAGCTATTAATATATTCAGTATGAATTCATTATAATAGGGGTTATTATCACACAGTGTACCTATTTATTGTTAGGTTTTACTTCTATATGTACAAGAAAATAGATGGTCTGCCTTCATAAATAGAGAATTTCATGATATTCTTAAACATAATTCCAGTTACTTAAGCTGGAAAAGAACCTGGCCAGGGCTGGGATCATGTCATGCATTAATGATGAATTGTTGAAGAATGTGTACAGCATTTTATTAATTTTGATGGCATGGGCATATAAAAGCTGCAAATTGCTTTGAAATACTTCCTAAAGCAGATTTTGTCTTGTGAGGGTGACATTTTTAAAGCCTTAAATATTGTGCCATATCTGAATGATCTGGTCACTCTTATAGACCTGTTCAGCAGATATAAACTCTTCCTATAATAATTTCTCTCAAATGGCAGAAAACTGCCTCAGTACTTACACACTGCTATTGTTTTTGCTCACTACATTCCCCTCTAAGTCTGTTCTTTTTATTCAATGTAATTGAAAAGCATTGAAATTTGTTCTTATAGATCTCTTTACCAAAACTGAGCAAATTAGAAGGCATTTAATTTCCCTCGTATAAAAGTAGAAGCAATAGAAGGGAGAAATGAGTTGTTTTTAAGTTCCTGTTTTATTATGACATTATTCCAACGATACTGCTGTTAGCTGTATTGATCAGAGCTGGTTTTGTGGCTATGTGTTGACCACAAAATGTAATCTAGAGGGCATTTCAGATTTTAAATGACTTTCCGGAGTACCCTCGTTAAAATTGTTGATGCTACATGACAACTGCTATTATTCCAGTGCCAACCAAATATAAAAGAGCATTAATATTCATTAGTAATGTTACAGCTGGTGACTCCTTAACAGCACTGTAATGGTTTGAATAGATATTTCAAACAGTGTGTTGGAATATTCACACAAGCCCTGATTGACACAATGCATTAAAGAAGCCCAGTAACACCGAAGAAAAAAATAAATGTGTGTCTATATGTTAGATTAGGTAAATAAACATTTTGGAAATATACTTCAGCTGATAAGACCTAACACTATGCCAGGAGTGATTAATTTTTGAATGAATTGCATGGGAAAATCACTGTGGTAGAAGTCTGGAGCTTAGATTTCAATGTCTGAAATCTGTGAACACAAGTTCAATGTCATTGTTTCAATTTCTACAAATTAGGCTTTGTGCCATAGATGTGCCTGTAAGAATGAAATGAGACAAGTAAAATATAGGGGGGATGGGAGTAGGGGTTATGGAGCTAACACCTTCTGAGTACCAAATAAGGTTTATATCCCACAATGGGCTTGTATATTTGCTAGCTCATCTCATCTTATTAGGACGTTGGCTTCATCTCTGTTTTATACACGAAGAAACCAAAGGCAATAGAGACTTTGAGTCATTTTAACACAGCTGGACAATGAAAAACCCAAGTGTTAGTGCTGGAACCCAAGTCTGGGTTTTCTTGAGCTATAATAAAATGCTTCTGGAGCCTATTGAAGATGGAGCACTGGTGGTTTTTATTGGTGGTGAATCAGGGGAAAAGACCTGGGACCTACTTCCAAGGAGTAGTATATATACGCTTTGTGTTCTGAAAAGGTTCTGCTATAGCCCCCTCCCTTTCTTTCTACAGCTTTTATAAACATGACATATAGGAGAGGGGAAAAAAAACATCCTTTGTTCATTCTTTTGTCAAGGACTCAAATTATTCCACTCCTGAACAAATGGACAAATATTTCTTAATGTAGTTTACATTTCTAGTTCTGTATCTTTAGGCTATTATTAATAGAAATTTTTTATATTCATATTGAAGTCATTATTTGAAGTAATTTTTCTCCCACCATTTATTTTACTGGAAGATACTAATCCCAAGTGTATAAGCCTATTGTCTTATTCAAAATAATACATTTTCATTGTATCTGTCAATAACTGGTGATGTTATATATACAAAGCACAAACCCTATGTTTACCTTAAGAATGATTAAAAGTGGGGAGTGGAAATAGCTCAGTGGTTGAGTGCCTGCCTTCCATATATGATGTCCCAGGTTCAATCCCTAGTACCGCCTGAAAGAAGAAAAAAAAAATGAGTGAACTATACAAGTATTGCAATATTTTTTAAAAATTGCAAGAAACAACTCTTCTAAAATAATGAAAGTTGAGAATTTTGTATTTCCTTTAACTTAGTCCAAGTTTAAAAGTCTACAGGTAGTATAATTATTGGCATGATCAGTGAGAGAATGGTATATGTGTTTGCTATCAGTAATTTCACTATTGTCATGTAGTTGACAAGTTAATTGGATCAAAAGACCTGAAATTTTCTTCCCTGGCAACCTGTTAGATTTTCTTCTATGTGCTTTTTGTGTTGTCTTTTGAATAGGGAGATGATTCTAAAGCTCTCCCCATCAGGCTCACATATGCTTTGAGTTTTTCCAGAAGGGGCTGTTGGCTTTGCTGATCACATTCCATGCCCCTAAGCACGTGAAGGTAGAGTAAATAACCTTTATATCTGTACAGCATTTAATTCTTTACAGAGCACATGCAAAGAGCTAATGTAATTTGTTCCTCACATCATCCACCTAAGAATCTGTACCTTGTTATTCCCATTTCACAGAAGAAGCCAAAAGAAAGCTATGTGGGCTCTGCCACTTATTAAACTCTGGGACCTTTGGTAAGATTTATTTTAGTTTCTGTTAACTTCAGTTGCCTTATTTGGAAATAATTTCTAACTCATGGGATGATTCTGAGAATTCAGCGCAAAAACCTGATTCAAGAGCATGGAACGGTACCTGAAACAAGGAAGACATTAAAATTTTTTCTTGTGTCTTTATTCAATAATTTTTATTGAACAGCTATTTGTAAGGCAATTCACCAAGTGCAAAGATAGTGGATAGAGTTTCTGTCCTTGTGGAAATTGTAGTTTAGTGAGGAGTTAATAAGAGGTAGAGTGAGGACTTGGTTTCTAATCTCTTTACTCCAAATATAGTAAGTGGGTTGGCAAATGGATGGACAAAGAGATACACACACACACTCATATACATATATATGTATATAATGCTTCTGGGTATATACCTGTATGTATATCTACATGCTGTAGGAGAACAGTTTCTCTAGCAAATGCTGACCCATGTGCACTGGTGAGGTTAGGAAGCAGTAAGTGAATGGTAAAGTCAACTTTCATGTTTTCCATCAGTAATTTCAGCAAGAGGTCCTGAATGCCTTCACTTGCAAGCCATAAACCTCTGAGTCCTTCCGTCATTCTTCATTGTTTGATTTTTTAAAATCAGGTTGAAGTAAATGAAAATGCCTGTTGCCAAAATGAGTTACAGTGTCTGGGATGTTAACTTTTGGAGAAACAAAAGCTGATGAATTGTTATAATTTCATCTCATTCTGGGAACTCTGGGTGCTTTGTGGCAATAACAATGTGTAATGTTACTTCACAGGCATAGTTTCTGGAAATGTTTATATAAACCTTTTTACTTTTTATGGCCACATTTTGAATTAATCACAGTGTATAAATAACTATGATCTTAGGAACAATTATAAAATAAGCTCCTGGTGTCTTCTGGTAACAAAGAGCAACATGGAGAGTTCTAAAAATACTGGTTTTCAGACTCTAAATTTTATGTTTTTTTTTTTAACTCTGTGGGATTTGAGGCATGTTTACTGAGATGCCCCACTCTCTCTTCCTCTAATCCCACCTGCCACTTTTATTTTGTGTTTTTAAAATCAACGCCATCATCTTGAGTGAGAAAGATTAAATAAATAAATCTATCACTCAATCTGATAACTTCACTCAGGCCAAAGTAGGTCTGTCTTTATTATGCAGAGAATAGAAAATAACATGAGTTCTTTGTACATGTAGACACTTTCAAGGATATTATGTCCACCTGAGAAAACCAAGATCAAGTGAATAAATAACTTCCCTAATTCATGCATTTGGTAAATGGCAGAACATGTATAGAAATTCTGGTCTGATTATTTCCAAACCACACCATACCCCACAGTCATTAGACATCCGCCCCTTTCTCTGTCTCTACCTTTCTCACACACACACACACACACACACACACACACACACAGACACACACACATCTAGTATGGGCTATTTCTGATTGAAAAATAATAATTATGATTACTGATGGTCACAAATGTGATGAAACAGTATCAAGGTCAGAGTCTACGTTTTCCAAATGACTTCTTTTATATCTTTATCTGAGGAGTTCTGTTCCAATTGTTTTTGTCCTCTTCTGAATTTAAATTATCTAATGCCCAGCACTAGGAGTCATGGTGTAGAATGACTAGGTTGGGTTCAATAGCAGGTACGATCCATGGTAGGAGCTGACATGGGGAACAAGGAGCTGGTAGGTGCCAATTCCTCTCCTCCTCCCTGCCTTCTTGTAACATTACCACCAGCTTATTGCTAAACTATCATATAACCACAATAATGGTATTGAAGGAAAAAGACAGATATAGAGACCAGATCAATATATAGCTATACATTTTTCATAAGGGGACATCAGGGAAAGAAATCTGTATCATCGGCCAGATCAACTTTTATTTTAATCATAATGAAAAAAATCGTGAGACAAATGATGATAAACTGAGAAACCAGCTACAAAAGTCTCTTTCCCTTTATTTACTACCAAAGTAGTGCCACAAAATATCTTGCTGTATTTTGATCCTACCTCTACCTAGATGTGAAATTCTCCCGTTTTCTGAATTGTCCACTACTCAGAACAAGCATGGAAGTGACTAAGGGAGTTTATGGTCCATTACCTATAGCTTAGCCTCTGTAAATTGAATTAGTGAATTTATTATAACAGAGCAGATGCTGATACCTTTTTATCCCTGTCTTAAGGGCTGAAAGTATGGAAACTTGGTAATATCATCATCTGCATGCACTTTATTTGCAAAACAAACATGAAAGGTACTCCTTATTCAAAAACAAGAATAACTCTTACAAAGGGGCTTTAAAATCAAGATTTGCAATTGTTACGTGTTTTTCTCCCCTCTTGCAGATAAGAGGATTTGGGTGTCTCTTGTCTTTAAAAAAACTAAACAAAAGTCTTTGATCATAGTCTGATAATCCTTATGGAAAAAATCTTTACCCAGCCACTTCATTATTTCTCATGTGTAGAGGTGCAAGGGGGTTCTTTGGCATATATGCAAAGGTCTGATGCATTTTTCAATTTAAGTTAACAAGTGTAGGGTGAACTTTGATATAGAACTATGTGACCCTCCATCTGCTCAGGCTGTTCAATTTGGAAATCAAGAAAATAACTTCCTGGTTTTCAATATAATTGAATTGAAACCTCAGATTTTGTGATTTCATTATAGCAGGCAAATTCCAATTTATTTATGTGCTGATTACAGTACTAACATGCAGTAGGTAATACATAATAATTAAAATTTAACTTTGTCATGGGGAAATGTGTAGTTACCATTTAATAACATTTTTAAAGGAACTTGGATTAAACACTCCATTCCCATAATTTAACTAAAGTCAAACTTAAGTTAATAAAGCTTGTTAAGTTATAAGTCTCCTGCAGATGTATCAAGGATGTGTGTGTTTACACAAATTAAACTCAAATGAAAGATGATAAAGGGAAAATAACAGATAATATTAAATCCAGATTAGCCCAACAAAGACAGCTGTTAAGATAAATAGTTAGGGACCGGCTCGATAGCCCAGTGGATAGGGCACCGGCATACCACAT
>PVKH010035789.1:0-11691 GCA_004027955.1 Chaetophractus vellerosus
CTGAGAGAGGCCACATTTGAGCAACAAGGAGACTCTCAGGAGTTAACTCTTAGGTACTCTACAACACTAGGGTAAGTTTGAAATTCAAGAGCAAAAGTCTCATAAGCATAGTCGTCAATATCAAGGGCCCATCAATGGACCATCTTTCTTCACTAGTCATTGACCATGTACTTGGGGGATTGTTGCTGTTCCATTAGAGGATGTGGGAATGCTCCCCAGGATGTGAATTCAAAAATCTTTCGGTTGTTGTGTGGCAATGCCTCGTGAACATTTGAACATATTAAATACCTTATATATATGCCCAGGTGAACTTCCTCCCATGTATCCCCCATCAATGACACCCCACCCATTGATCCTCCCCTGCCATAGTTGTAACCCTTCTGTGATCCAAAGCTTTATTTTCCAAGCAACATTTTCTAAACAACATTATTTTCTAAAATCCATCTGTGGCTAATTTTCTCCTATTTTAACCCTTACTCATAAAATGTCATTATTCTTACTCTGTACTTGTTGACTTTTAATGGCTTTTTAAGAACTTGGTCCTCCATCCTTCATCATCTGAATGTGCTCCATTTTGATTGCCGAGCAAGCCAGTATGCCCCAAAACCTTCTCCCATCTCTGTACACAATTAGTACTCTTGGTCTGTTGTATTTTCAGTGTGAAATGCCTAAATTTGGATTTTTAAAAAATTATCATTTGGGGGGTATAATGTAGTTGATCTCACCAGTTGAACAAAGTCCATCTTCAAAATCTAAAACAAATAGATACATTACAAATACCTTATCTGAAAAGAAATCAAAGAGCTGTGAAAGCAGTGGGGATTACATAAAGTAATTCCAGACAGATAAGAACTTGAATTTTTGGAAAGTTGACATTCACAGGCCATTTTCGTCCCTGAGGCATTTGTCCATACTGGACATGGGACAGTGATCTGATTTAGCCGAGGCAGAGATTTTACTGAAGGAAATAGGAAACAGTGGGTATTTGATGTTTCCAGGCTGGTGAAAGAGACAGCAATGCAGTAGATACCCAAACACACCACTGGTATTCCCCACAGGGCATTTTAGGAGTTCCAGGGTGGCACAAGGGGTTTGAGGAGCTGGGCCAGAAACTTCTAAAATGCTTGTGTGTTTAGAAAATAAAGTCCAGCCAGATGGAGCATTGCTATTGTCTTAGCTTCCTAGCTGCTAAAACAAACACCATACAACAGGCTGGCTTAACAACAGGAATTTTTGGGGTCCTGGTTTCAGAGTTTAGAAGGCTTTTTCCCATATCGGTATATTCTGGCTGGTTGGCATTTTTTGGGGTTCCTAGGCTTTTCTGTCATATGTAAATGCGCAGGGTGATATCTTCTCCTTTCTCTTCCAGGTTCCATTGACAGCTTTTGGCTGCTCCTCATGTGTTCTCTGTGTCCAATTTCCTTTGCTTAGAAGGGTTTCATCCGTATTGGATGAAGGCCCACCTTCGTTCAGTCTGAGGACACCTTAGACTGGTCCTGTTTACAAATGGGTCAACAGCCACAAGTCCAGGGGTGGGGACCTGAACATGCCTTCTGTGAGAGACACGTGTCAATCCACAACCTCTACCTCAGGCCCATGACTGATCTATCCTGAAGGCTTTGGGCAGGAGACAAAGATTAACAATGATTAAGACTTCAGAGGGCAGAAGTGAATCTCTCCACCTGTCATGGTTAAATCAAAGCCCCAAGATGCCACATTCTAGAAACAGGCATGAATCACAGGTGGACTGAGTCTTACTAAAACTTCAGACAAGAGGAGTTTAAACCGTGGTTGGTGGTGATTAATAGCTTATACTTTGTCTAACAAGAGACAGGGCAGATACTCTCTGGGGGAAAGTAGCCTTATTCGTAGCTGCTGTGGTACTCTTTAACCATAAAAAAATCAGGAGGCATGTGAAGAGGCAGGAACATGTTTCAAAATTAAGAGAAAAGACAAATAATGAAAGTAGATCACAGATAATCTATGGAGTGGATTCAGCAGACAAGGACTTTAAAATGACTATTTTAAACATGCTAATCTGTTCAGGATGTGCTATGCCTCCTTGGCATCTTTCAACTTTTTTGGAATTTGCTCAGTCATTATCATATTTTATAGTACCTCTTCCCCATTCTCACCTCCGGAACTCTGATTAGATGTTTCATGGATATTTACACTCTATCCATTATAAATCTTATGTTTATCTGTTTCACTTCCATTAGAATGCATGCTTAATGAGGGCAGAAATTTTGATGTTTGTTTATGGGTAAAATACTAAAAAGTCCTTATTCTAATAAGTTCCACAGTATATTCTAATAAGTTCTACAGAGTATTCCAATTGGGAGAAAGTTAAACCTTTGAAACTATAAGAATAAATAGGTATCTGTGCAAAATTCTGAATGATGGATAAAAAAGTCTCAGTTTTGTACATCAAAATAAAAGCCATCACGCTTTAATAGTAAAAGACTAGAAATGTGTCTGCTAAATTAAAAAACACAATTACAGTCAATATTTAATAAATGCCTACTATATATTTCTATACCACCTCTCAATTTACTACCCTCTACTGCCTTAGCAGCATTATTATTTAATGTAATCTTGGAATTCCTATTCAAAGCAAAAAAATAAAATAAAAATGAAAAGGCTTAATAAAATCACAGTTACTTGTACATATCATTGTTTTCTACAGAGTAAACTTTGGGCTATCAGATGAAAATCCATTAAAATTATTAAGAGAGTTAATTCAGTGGCTGAATACACAATTAGAAAATATTTTCTCGGTATTAGCAATATCGTTCTGGAAAATATAATGGAAAAAACAACAAATTGAAAATGGCTTATTGAAATAATTTTACGAATATTTATAGGAACTACGCATCAAAAAAGCTTTGTTGAGACACTGAAAATACCAATCAAATGGAGAGCTATTCACATCCTTAGTTCTATTCAAATTTATTTAGGGCTATGCTTCCAAATGTTAATCCTCAGGGCCCTGATTTAGGATATGCTAATATAGATTATGCACAAACAAATTTAGACATGCACACATCTTTTGAAAAAGGCATATGGGAAAAGCTATTTACTCTACTCCTTTATTGGACAATCATGGAGAAATCCACCTGTTGGAAGTTCCATGATACCCTGTCAAAATAAATCTACAGTAAAATAAAGCTTTGAATTATCCAGACTTCTTTGAATGCATGTCTTTGGTAACATCTTATTAACACGTGGCACAGTGTTGTGCAAAATAAAATTTTGAAAAAGTGCTAATTAATAGGCTCAACCTGATTTCAATCAAAATGCCAGTAGCAATTTGATGCTAAGTGATTGAGATCAAATCATGTCCCCCACAGGAGGCATGTACAGGACCCAAGCCCTGGACCTGTGGGTGTGAACTCATTTGTAAGTGTGATCTTTGAGGATGCTATTAGTTTAAGGTAAGCCCAAACTGAATGAGGGCGGGTATTAGTCCAATAAGGATGAAGTCCTTATAAGCAAAGAAAATTGACATGGAAAGAGAAGCCATAGGGAGCAGCAAGAAGCTGGAATTCAGTAGAACCCAGGTGAGAAAGGACAGGATCGCAATGTACAATGCCATGTGACGAAAAAGCCAAGGAACTCCAAAGACTGCCGGGCAGCCAGAAGACAGTGACCCTGGGAGGAAGAAAGTCTTCTAGCCCCTGAAACCACGAACCAATATATTCCTGTTGTTTTGTCAACCCATTGTATGGTATTTGTTTTAGCAGCTAGGAAATTAAAACATTAATCTGGAAGTGATTCTAATGTCCCCCTGAATGAATAACCAATGGGAATAAGCTGAGACATTAAATGAAAACATTTGTCTCTCATAAATTATAAATAAAACCATTTCACAAAGGTTTTATCATGAGCAACTATTGTTTCCGGATATTAAAATATAATAATTGGTTTTATCTAAAAATTCATTTTAGACATATAAGGAAAGTTGGAGCAATACATGGTACAGAAAAGTCCAGAAATCTCCATGCATCAATCCATTAGTAAATGTTGCTGAAGAGATATTGTGCCAGAATAGTGCATTTCTATGTATGGTTTAGTGTATCTAAAAACTTCATATCCATAAAGGAGAAATCATAAATCATTGATAAGGGGAAAATCATTTATTAAATGATATTAGAACCTTGTTTAGTCACTTGGGTAACCCATCAATCCTTGCATACAATCTCACTTAATGCATCAAAAATTCCATACTGGTATTCAGGCCCGTTTTTTAAACTATAAACACTTAAACGATTATATAAGCAAAAGTTTAAAAAATATATTTGGATGGTACAGGACAATCTAAATTTTCAAAGAAATCACAAGATTTGACATCATAAAGGTGAAAACATTTGTCTCTCATAAATTATAAACAAATAAAACGAATACAATAATTACAATACATATGAAAAATAATCATTTATTAGAAATGCATAGTTATTAACATTTACAAAAACGTCTCTTTAGATAAATCTTCAAAGATCTTGAACAATATATATGAAATTTCAAATAAATATATATATTTAGATGCACATTTCTGTACATATGATATATATGCAGGGCAATTTAGTTGAAATAACTTACATAATAAACTTATATTCTACCCTCTTTAGGCTGGAATCCTGAAGGCCAGTCTTATTGCCCAGGCAGAATGCACCTCTGAAAAAAATATATTCTAGATCATCTCACAAAAGCGCAGAATGACTGCATATCACTAACCCAAGTAGTAGCTGTAAAACACGCAACAAGTAAGGGTCTTTTTCTCTCTTTTGAACGGGCAGTGAGTTGAAGGGCGAGTGCAAGAAGGGAGCCCACAGCAGCACATTGAGGGATTTAGCTTGGTTTTCTTTGCTCTTCTTTCGTTTCTTTTTCCCTGAATTGACTAGCTGGTTTGACTCGGTCTGCAAGAAAGCTGAAGAGTGAAACTGGTAACAGTGATGGGGTTGGTGGAAGGAGGGTGGCCAGTGGATTTCCTTACAGGTCCATCAAGGACACCCTGTCTTAAGTTAAAAGGGGCAGAAAGTGACCCCGTAGCTTTTCTTCCCAGGACAGGCAGGGCCTTGTCTATAACGCACCAGCCCCGCCCAGCGTTTGCCTGGAAAAGGACACTGGGCAGGCCGGGAGCCCTGCAGGTGGCCTGTGCACTGATCTCTTCAATGACACGGGCATCCAAAGGCCCACGTTGTTTTGACTTTCACCGTAGATGCCCACCATGTCACCTTTCACTGCAAGCGTGGAAAATTTGGAGCAATTATTATAAACCAACCCTGCTCTCCAGAACGATTGCTGGCTGCCTTAAACTTGATCCTTAGAACTATCATGAACAAAATGGCCTTTCTACTGGAATATTCTAGGGATTATTCAACTCCAGAAGATGGGATTTTAACTTGTGCCACTTCTAGTATTGGAAGCCGCCCTGTCTAGGATCTAGCGTATCAGAATAGAGCTCTATTTTGTCCGTTTAAATTCATCAGCAGCCAGTGGAAATGGTTTTCCAAATGGCCAGCCTCGCTTTTCCCTCCCCATAATCTTTTCGTACCTTTCTCTCTTCCTGAAGAAGAATTTTCTTCCCCTGATTGCAGCTTTCTGTAGCCAAAGGGCCCTGGGTATCCTTTCTCTCCTTACATAGACATCCAGCTGGGCAAAGTTTATTCTGCTTTATGTACCATAATCTGTCATGGCTGATTTTGTTATAACAAGATCTGAACAGATGGGGAATGGTTTGTTCAAGAATTACTTGCAATATGAGTGACCTATAGAAAAAATTGGAAGCTGGAATGCAATCCCTGCAATAAAATCCCAAACTCGTTATCCTCCCTACAGGATGTCCATGTAGCTCGCCCCCACATGAAGGTGTTAATGACGAATCCAGAGACCTATAAAGGACTCTAGTCCTCTGGTAAATAACACTGGCACAAACAAAGGAATAAGCTAGCCACAGAGCAAGGCAGGAAGAAATCTTTGTTATAACTTGTCTTTCAGGGTCTTTTTTTTTTTCCTATCAAGTGACACATACTTAAAAGATACAAACACAATCAGTTAACAATGGAATGGAAATGCTGCAAATAAGGCAATTTCCTTGGAACTGGAAAATCTCCAGAATTAGACAGATTCCCAGCAGCATTTAATAAACTTTCTCAACACCTACTGAGTCCAATTTCATCGTTCTCCAAAGTTCTTGCTAAGCATGACGGGGAAGATAATCAGAAACTCTTATGGACAATATGTTGTCTGAAGAGAGTATTAAAAAAATAGATCAGTCAATGAGAATGCCATTAATCTTCTAATCCAGCTGTCCATATTTATGCTGATTTTCCAAAATGAAATGCATCATTCCCAGTCGTTAATGCCTCCGCTCCAAAAAAGACCGTTCAAATAAATTTTAAAAATACAATAAAAGCATTCCCTGCATACATTCTCTGTGGTTTAGCATGTTTTCCAGTGGCTGCTCAATTAAAGCAAGCCTGAAGCCATTTCTACATTTAATAAATTGCAACATTAGCCGTATGATCTTTGAACAGCATTTATGATCCAACTACATATTCTCTGTAAGAACAAAAATAAAAATAACATGAGTAGAGAAAATGATGGGAAAGAAAGCTTTCAGTGTCTATGTTATCATACAATGGGCTTCTTTTGAAATGCACTATTGCTTCTTTTGCTCTGGACCCATATCTTAGCCATATCAGAACCTGAACATCACAATTTGCTTGTACCTCACAAGTTCACAGTTGATTGAATTGTCTTAAATTGTCCTTTTCTATTTTAGGTGAAATTGTTTCTTCTGTACAGGTAAATTTTAATTTCTTGAAGACAGGAGCCATTGATTTTCTCTTCCATAGGATAGACACATAGTTAATACTCAATAATGCAGGGTAGATGTCTAAAAGTCCTTTCTCATGGCTAACAATTCACACCCCACCTACCGAAAAGCAACCCAAGGGAATGGACAATCATTTATCGAATGGTTAACTCTGCAGCTACCTCGTTAGCGTTGGTAAAAGCAGATTCAAGGAAGCACCTTGGAGATTCAGTGTGGCGCCACAGGCACTTTTCTGACTTCTGAGAATGTGGCTGAGCTTCAAACTCGTCCTCCTCAAATATCCATTTGTGCACTGCACTCTGAATTTGGCATTAAAAATCTAAGACTTGACTACTCTGGAAACTTTCCCCACAATGACTCACAAACTTTGCCAATCATTTTCCAAAGCTCCTCTAAGTAATGAGTCACTGGGGTAAGGGCACTCAACATTTTAACAGCTCTTTATCCCGGTTAGTTAATTACCCTGCAACGCAGAGAATGACAACGGTTCTTATTTAAGAGGAAGATGAATGGTTTTGCTAAAGATGAAAAAAGCCATTGAAGCTGGTCTCTAGAACACCGGGCATTTGCCTCTCATATACCCGGGAGGATATATTTGCCTCCTTTCCTCCTCCCCAGCCACCTTTATTTCCCTGACATGTTGCTCTCCATTTACCAAGAAGTCTGGCAAATCTTTCAGCACCTTACCTCTGTAGGATCACTTCCATGGGCAACTTAAATATCGGTGAGACGTTGACAGCCATCAGCAGGTGTTTCCTGGCTTTGGTGAAGGCCAGGAAAAGTTTCCCGGCTTGAACACGTAGAGACTGAAAGAACGCGTAAGAGCTCGCTGCTTTCCAATCAATTCTTCCCAACTCTCTGCTGTAAGCACTATCAATTACTCCTCGATCCAGCACCCTCACCATCACCACTGCACACCCTGCATTGCACACACGCACAAATCCACAAACACACATTCAGTGGCCCTCATTCTGATTGCGGCTGCTTTCACAGCAGAAATAAGGCCTTATCTTTCTTCTTCACTGTGAAACGAGCCCCAGTCCTTTCTCCTTACTCCATGTCAGCGTAGTTGAGCGAGGGTAGATGTTCTAAATGCTAAGTAAACAGCTATGGGAAAACAGTAGAGAGGGAGTGTGTAAATGACTCCCACATTCCTTGCTTCCCAGCGATGTTCCTACTAGGTCTCCCTAAGGAAGAAGAAGCCAAGAAAGTTAGAATAAAGGAAGGATTTGCTCTAAGCTCTGTGAGCTCGGAACAGACACCTAAATCTGACTAAAAGTTAGGTGTGCATTTGTGTGTTTGTTGTGTGTGTGTGTTTATGGCGAATGGGTTAATGAAAGCCAGCTCTACCCATGAGGGGTGACACTCAATATATATACTAGGAGGTATGTAGGGGAGAAACTAGGCGGTATAATCCCATATATCTACTACTCAGAAGGGAAACGGTTAACTTTTTTGTCATATTGACTACAAACTCTAAGATTGTCCTTTGTCCCACATCCCCACTCCCAGTGTAGACGTCCACAATGAATTACATGTGCATCCTTGCTGTCAGCATTTTGCTTGTTTGATTGCTTTGCTTGATGTTTGTTTTGCTCATTTTATCTTTACACACATACACACACACACAGACAGTGAATTACATATAGAGTACTTTGGGAATGTTTAAAATATATATAGTTACTATCATAAGATTGATGATAGATGATAGATAGAAAAATAGAAAAAATAGATGATAGAAAGATCAAGATAGATGAATTGATTGGTTGATAAAGAGAAAGAAATAAAGAAGAGACTTTGCTCTATTCAAATATTGTAAGCTATTTCATTGTTGGAACACGTGCCATTTCTTTCATTGAAAGTGTTATCCTACTTGAATAATTTATCCTTAACTCAGACATTTCCCTTTCTGTAAATCTGGAAGTGTTTTGTTAAACCATTTTCTCTGTAAATCTTACTTCTCCCACACTCTCATTTCTTTTTGCTGGTTTTTTTATTTAACAAGTAGTAAAAGTACTTCAGAGCTTCCTATTCCATCATCCATGTCTCAACTTATCTTTCATGTGTTCCATCTCTTTATATTTTGGGCTACATCCTCGATAACTTTCTCAGATCTATAATCTATTGAGCTAACTCTCCCTCATTGTGTCTTTTTTCATTTAACTCATATGAAGTTATTTGTTTTCAAGTATACCTACTTTTATTACTGATTGAATTTCTATTGTGTTGTTTTCAAATATCCCTGTTCTTTATTCATAAATTCCTATTCTGTTAATAGACTCTATCCTTCCCTTTATCTTATTGTGAATTAGAAGCATACTTATTTTATGTTCCCTTTGATGCTGTTCTTTTATCTCTAGGTCTTTGCTTGTCAATTCTATTTCTTGAATCTGTGATTTATGCCAACAGCAATGGGTTTTCTCATATGTTTGTAATGTGCCCCTATGAGCTCTTTGCTGGGAGATATCTTGCATGAGAATCATATGCTCCTCCTGGTTGTGGATGCATTACTATAGTTCAGTTTTAAATTTTGAATTCTGGGAGGGAGGGGTTGCTTTTGTTTTAACACGGTGACTCATTTTCTACTCTTTGGCCCAGGGCATGTGGCCAGCTTTTCTGCTGGGTGGCGAGGTCAATGGGCAATGCCTTTTAGTCCATAAGCATTGCAGGGCCTAGCATTTAGCCTAGTTCCAGCTTGTCCCAACATACAGAGCCTGTAGCCTTGACACCCCACCAGAAAAGGTATTAGATCCTTAAGTCACACATCAATGGGCAAGTGAGCAGGCAGCTACCTATGGATGGGAGAACCTTTCAGAAATGCACAAAGCTTTCCTATGCAAAGGTTAGGGTCTGCAATCAGCAGCTCTCTGGAGGAATTATCCCCAAATCTGATTATTAAGAAAGGGCAAGGTCCAGGGTATATTCAATTAATATGAACAAGCTTTTAAGTTAAGCCGTACCTGTAAGAGTTTTGAAGCGAACGTTAACTCCCATTAAGGGCCTGGTCATCTGATAGGAAACCAGATCAAGACACGTGAGGACTATTCCATTTGCCTCCTGCAACAGTTAAATGCAAAAAGTATAACATCCTCCAGGCAGGGACAGCAAGGAGCCTGCCAGCGTGGGTGGGAGCACAGGCAGAGGCTTTGTTCAGCTCCCAGGGGCTGGTTAACGTCTCACTTCTTGGGAGAGGCGGGGTGAGGGGAGAGAGTCAAGGAGAATGAATCACCGCCCAGGGTCTTCATCAATCTTCCTCATGGTCCTGGGAGCACAAATAGAGGCCGGTGCCCGTGGTAACTCTAACCACATTACAAGGACAGTGTATTATCACAAAATTACTAATTTGTTGAGGCGATGGTACAATTTACACATCTCCAGCCCCATCTCTAATTGTCTGACACTTATTTGTTGCTGAAAAGAAGCACACAGCAGGAGAGGGTCTGAGAGGCAAGCCAATCAGGGGAAGGCTTTCAGAAGGCACAATGGGCACTCTCCTGCTTGCAGGACTTCACAAGGAAAGGTTTCAAAGGGGAATGAAGCCCCATTTCTACAGGGAAAAGAGATTTTTGAAACAGGAAACATCGATAACGATAATATAAAAATCTGGACATTTCCTGTTTTTTTCTTACTCATAGGGCTGCTCTGAGTGAATTTGAGCTCTCGGGAAAATGCCCTGTAAACCGAGAGTGTTGACAGAGGTGAGGGAGGCAGACATATGCTGGGGATATCTCAATCATCAAGACATGACGGTTGCAGAATCTCCAGCCCGTTAGATAATCCACTGCCTCCATTTCTCCTGTGATAATCCCACTGCTCCTCCCCCTGCTTCTTTCTGTTTTTCTTTTAAGATCTCTAAATATCTGAACAAACCTAGGCTTCCTGCTTTCACCCTCTTTAAATATTTTACAGATACACAAGGAATGAGCGGTCTGGCCCTCTTCCGTGGTCTCAAAGAAAACTGGGAACTTCCTGAACCAATGGAGTCCCATCTTAGGTGGATGGAAATCAGAATAATCATATGGGGCAAGGCATGGGGCCTCATTCTCAGTCCCTGCAAGACCACAATCAAGTAAAGACTACCAATAAGGTTTGGATATCTCACGTTAGGAAATAAATGCAAACAACAGCCACCTAAGTGGCAAAAGCCTGTTGCAAAGCTGAAACCTATCCCCCCAAAATACACCAAAACCCCAAAAAAAAAACAAAAAACCTATGAAGGTGAATTGCACAATTATAAAAATGTGCTAGCATCAATTGTAATCAATGTTCTCCACCAATGCAAGGTGTTAATAACAGGGAGGTGTATGGGAATCCTGTGTTTTATACATGATTGTTCTGTAAATCCACAACTTCTCTATAAAAGAAAGAAAAAGATAGTCTCAGATAAAAAGGGACTTCAATATATTCTAAGGGGTTATACACACAAGCACACACATACATTTGTGTGTGTAGAGAGACTTACTATTGCAAAACAAAAAAGGGTTTGATCAGCTGTCAAGTGTGTGATGCTGACATACAAAAAATGCTCTGAGATTTCATAGAATATTGAAATTATTTCTTGACAATAAACAAGGAAGTTTACACCAAAGAGGCCTCAATTAAGTAAATGTTGAAATAAAGGCTAATCTACATATATATGAAAATGAGAGGTTAGACACAGACCGGGAAGTTGGGGGAATAGCCTTTGTAAAGGCTAACAGGTGGGATTGATCAGTACTGAATAAAGACGGCAGGATCACTGAGATGGGAGCAGAGGATCCGTGGAGAACAGGAGACAAACCTTGGGGAAGAGTCATTTTGTGAGATTGTAGAAAAAATCCTTCACTGCCAGAAGAAAAGGAAGAACAATAGGA
>PVKH010035790.1:0-11688 GCA_004027955.1 Chaetophractus vellerosus
CATATAAGATAAAGCCTCATTTCCATTCATGGTCTAAACCTCCCTCAAGCTCCTTAACTTCCCCTCCAATTTTAATTATCAGCAAATTGTGACCATTGGCCATGGCTATCTGATAGTCTACCTCAATTCCTTTGCTGAAAGCCCACCTTGTATATGCATTGCTAGTGTTTTCCCCTTTCTCAGTTGCAAAATGAAAATATAACCCTTTCTGGTAGTATCACAGAAGCAATATAATATAAACCCACCCCTTCTAACTCCTTTCCTCTGTGGAACTTTTCTTTGTTCCTTCCTAAGGAAGTGATATGCTACTGACCTGCACCAAAAGAGAGCTGTCAGTGAAATGATAGAATACAGTAGAAAATGATGACAAAAGGCCATTGGCAAACTCTAAAAGTTAGTTTTATTCAAAGTACTTCCACTTTTATCATGCTCCTCAGACTTAAAAGTGTTTCTCTTCCTGGATGCAGAGGGAAGGAATCACCCTGGCAGGTTGTTCTGTTCCCCACCTTGACACGCATCCCAAGCCCTTGCCCACTCTGGGACTTAGTATTCTGCTGTCATGAATATGATCTTTGTTTTCCAAATCTCATATGCTATACAAATGGTTGTGCTTTGAAGTCCAAAAGAGGCAAATAAAAACATTATTTAAAGACAAGAACATCAGGATAATATTTAATCAGAAGAGGAAGCCCGACAACCAAAGAGAAAAAGTGGCCGTTAAAATATAATAGATCTTTAAACCCAAGAAACACAAACAAACACCACTATTAATTTTGTTTGTATTTTCTTTTGCCTGTTACTTTGCCAAAGTTGAAAAACATTGACAGTACCTAGTGCACCCTGATACACTGTGGGGAGTTTCTCTGGGAGATATTTCCCATAAGATGATTTGGCAATAGGGGTTCCATCTTTCCAGGTCCAGTCAGGGGCCTAGAAGCCATTCTAGGAAAGAAGCAGTTTGATCCGGGACATTCATGCTGAGGCTGACACCACCACTGGTACCCTGGGGGGCTGCAGGTCAGGAAGGTACCTGTCAGGAAATCTGGAAGTGTAAGGATCATGAGGAAGAGACCAATGATGACTGCAACTCCCTGCAGCACTGAAATAGGTATGTCTCTGGAGGACACCTGGAGACCCTGTTGACCTTGCTGCTTGCAGGGCTGAAGGAATTCTCACAAGAATGCCCAAAAGCCATGGGCAAAACTCCATAGCTGAGTCCACCCATGTATCCACCCATAGTGCTGCCAGAGAATAATGGCTTCTCCTTCTCCTCCATCTCAGGTGAGTGCCTCTCACTGGTGGATTCTAAACCAAATCCTCAGTCTGGGGACTTGGGGAAGTGTACGCTCTGAGCTTTTACCCCTGGCTTAACAGTGGAGAACTTTGAGAGGCAGGGATGAGCAGTATCCAGTGCCTATGTTAATATTTTAATTGTTTCTATCTTGACCCAGTAATTCCTCTTCTAGGAATTTAAACTGAGAAATTAATGGACCAGAGTCCATGATGCTATGTAAGAATGTTCATCATGGCATTGTTCATAATAGAGAAACTACGGTGACTATCTCACTGCCCCTCGAGAAACGATTGGTTAAATAATAGACATAGTACAGCCACACAGTGGAATTCTCACATGCAAGACATTACAAGAGCTGACCAATTTCTGGTTCTCCTTGTCTTCTTGGGCATACAAAGGCCACATGCCCCAGCACCCCTGAAGTCAGATGGCACCATGTGACTAGTTTGGGTCACAAGACCAGAGCAAAATGTTTTGTTTTACTTCTAGGCAGAGGCTATGAAAGGCCCCTGTGTATGCTCCATCACTTTCTTCCCCTGCTACAGTGACCAGGAAGCCCCGAGGGTGAGATGAGAATCACGAGATAGAAGAGGCCTGGATCCCTGAGACACTACTTAGGAGCACTGGACAAATAAAAGAGCCGACTTTGTGTCAGCAAGAAGTAATCTTTGTTGCATTCAGCCCTTAGATGTAGGGGTTAATTTGTTACTGCAGAATAACTTAGCTTATCCTGACTAATACAGCTTATTATCCATTAAAAGATCTCTCTGCTCATCAAAACAGGCAAATGCGTGCAACAAATTGCTTCAAGCATATTGCTTTATAAAGTTAAGCCTTTAGCAAATATTTTGAATGAATGAAGAGATACAAACAGATTACAAAATAGTATCTGTAGTATGTTTGCTTTTATCTAAAATTGTGTGACTATACATATGGCACGTGCAAGAAATATGTGGAGAAAGGTGCCTGAAAAGATGCTCACCGGAATGTTAAATGTGGTTTTCTAGGACTGTGGGATTTCTCATGATTTTTGCTTTCTTCTTCAATCTTTTCTATGTATTTGTTCATTTTATTATCCTAATAAATGAGATAAAACACGTAATGTATTAATATAACTGCCTGGTATATAGTAAATGTTAGCTAGCATTAATTTTATCATTACTTATTTTTTTTTATTTTTTTAAAGATTTATTTTTACTTATTTATATATCCTCCCCTTGCTGCTTGTACTTGCTGTGTTCATTTGCTTTTGGCGTTATTCTGTGTCTGCTTGTGTCCCCCTGCTGCGGCATCCTGCTGAGTCAGCTCACCAAGTGGTGGCTTGCCTGCTCGTGGTGGCTTGCCTTCTCCAGGAGGCCCTGGGAACCAAACCTGGGGCCTCCCATGTGGTAAACCAGAGCCCTACCAATTGAGCCACAGCTGGTTCCCCTCAATACTTATTAACATGGGAAATATTTAAAATAGGTTCCCAAACATTTAAACTCATAATTTATTATATATTAATTGAATTATTAAAACATGGACTTGGGTGACAGATCTGAGTATGTTTCTGGACTCTGCCCTTGCCAGCACCATGACCTTGCTGAATTTGTCTCGGTAGGATTCAACTTTTGCTCTGAACCCACAATCCCTGGATTTGAATTCAGATTTTCACCCTTGGCAGAAGTATGATTTCAAGCCAATTACTGAAATGTTCTGGTCCTCAGAGTCATCATATAAAAATGGAGATATAGTACCACTCTCATAGAGGAATAAATGAGCTGCTTTGTGTCGAGGGGTAACAAAGTGTACAGGTAAAGAACCAGAACTCCAAAACCAGACTGTCAGGGTTCAAACCCCAGCTGCCACTTGCTAGCTGTGTGACTTGGGGCAATTCTCCTCACCTTTCAATGTCTCAATTTCCTCATCTGGAAAATGGGCATGACAAGAATAGTATTTATTTAAAAGTTTCCAATGAAGAGCGAATTAGACAATGCCTGGCACCTTTAAGTATTTTTACATAAAAATAAATACTACATGTAATGTGTTTGAAAAAGTGCTTGGCATGTAGAAAGTACTCTATGAAGTTTATTGTGCATAAGCTCAGACTGATGCTTAATCAGTACACTGTAGAAGTTATATGCTTCTGTTAAGGAAAACCAAAATGTTTCAACACCCTTATTCTTTGAGGTTATTTAGAAAATGGATGCCTCAGATAAATCCTTCCAATCTCAAAAGTATCCCACAATACCACATTACAAAGGGCACCCAAGGTGGCTAGATGGCTGTTGGATCTATCCCACTTTAATCATTTTTACATTCTTGGGCCAAAATGTCACAATAAATGTGTGTGGATGTGAAGAGAAGTTTCTGGAGGTGACCAGAGCAGTGGTTTTCAAACTGAGACTCACGGACTCTGTGGGGCTCCTCAAGGGGCAGCTGAGGAACCATTGGGAAACCGGCCTCTCCAATTGTCTGCTCTGCATATTGACGGTCCATGTATAGCAGGGTGATTTATTGAAAATTTAATGCAGTTGTATTACCTACTGAAACATAAATCCGGGCATTTGTTTTCTTCTCCCAGCTAATCTCATAAGAAGAACCAGAAATGGATTAGCCCTGCATCCCAGTAGAGTGGGCAGGACCTGTTCCCTGGGTCTATGCTCTCCAGTCCTCCAGGTTGCGAGGAAAAAAGCCCTTTGCCGCCACTTTCCCCACTCTCCACCTGCCCTCCATACCCCCACCCCCAACAGAGCCGGGAGCAGCAGATTATCCTAATGATAATTCCTAATGAGACATCTGAACATACTCCAATGGTGCTCCCAACATGCTCCCAGGATGTGTTGCATCCCCCAGACTTAAATGAAAGGCTGATGGTAGATTTCCTTCCCAACTCCTTTCAAGGGTCGGCAACATGGGTGCTTGGAAAGAAGTGTTGTTAAGCATATGGCCTTGGAAACAAAGATGCTTTGTGATTGAGATGGGAAAAAAAGGAAGTGCAGCAGCCAGAAACCATCCTCCCCTGATGGATCCTGAGAAGAGGCAGGAGCCACAGCAGCAGTTACCAGTGTGGCCCCAGAGCCTTGTCAAAGAGGAAGCAGGGGAAGAAGGGGTGGACTTTCCATCAGTATTGGCAAGAGGAGGCCTGGAGCCACATTTGATTTGGTTTGAACAGATAGATACATATACCATTAGCTTTGTCCCAAGGGTCATCGTGGAGTTCAAAGTGTTATATTCATAAGAGTTTGGAAAAATTGGTTTTACTGCATAAAAAGGAAAACCATTGTTGTGGACCTCGTCACTCCCTCTGACCACCTTACCTTTTATCTACCCCAAGGGAAGTTTCCACTGAAGGCTTAAGAGTAGTTCTTAGGACTTTCACACCTGCAGGCAATACACACACAACTTTACAAAAGGCCAATATAGCGCATGCGCCACAAGGCACCTGCTAGGTCTCTACAGTGTGGTAGAGAGGAAAACCCAGGGAAATGGGAAGATCAGAAGGAGCAGCGTCCACAGGGATATTGAATTCTATGCCTAAAGGTAGCTGGATTCCAGTAAATTTAAGGATACCCGCCTTCCATTCTTCACCTCACTCCCCACAGTCCTTTCAAAAAGGTGAATCTACCATGGATCCCAGCTGGAAAATATGAAAAAAAAATAGTAAATTTTTACCCTCTGATTATTTGTGCCCTGGGGAAAAACTACCATGAAAGTGCTCTTTCTAGTGGCTCAAATTGAGGCCCTGTAGGATTTCAAATATTCCAAAGAAAATAAAGAGCTGATGGCCCAACTCTAGGGATTAAACACTCATTATCACTTTTGTCTGAGAGTTCAGAAAGAAATGTGGAACAAAGTCACTGAAGCAGAGCCAAAAGCCACTCTCATTTTGGTACAAGCAACTCCTGCTGCCCTTTTTTTCTGTGCAATTTGTCATGAAAGTGTGGCTTTTGTTCCAGGGCATAGGGGAAGCTGGAACTCAATTTCATCCACCTCTTTTGAAAAGACTATCATGGATGACCATGGAAATTCAAACAAAAGAAAAAAATCACATCCTATAGCAAGAAATATAATATTTAGAAGCATAAAGGAGATAAGTACCACTATTTATAGCCTAGAATTGAGGAGGTTTCCAGGAAGCCTGAACACAAACTTTCCTTTTAGAAAACTCAGTGGTGTATTAAATGCCTCTGAGTAACTAACCAAGGCAGGCGTGCTTCTCTGGCATGAGCACACTAAGAGTGGTGGCCTTCCTTCGTGCCTTCTTACTTTCAGTGAATTCTCTCCATTTGTGATCCACTTCATGGGCAACAGAGGGTAGGGGGTTAGAAGTGAGAAGCTAGATTAGTTAGGAAAATAAGTATAGTTAGATTCTCCTATTACACATACCTCAAAATGAAATCTAAATTGATTAAGGCATTAAATGTAAAAAATAAAATAATAAAGACCCAGACAAAACAGGCTATTTAGCTGTTTTTGGTAGAAGGACTTTATAAGCATAGAAACAGAGCGCACAAAGAAAAAAGGAGAATTTGTTATATAAAAATTTAAATTTCAGCACATATAAGTAAAGCTAATAGGCAAATAATTGACAGAGGAAATATTTGCAACATTTCATATCGACAAAAGGTAAATATCTATAACATATAACTAATCCTTATAAGCCAATAAGGAAACCCTCCGGTGGAAAAGAGAAAAAAGATATAAACACTCGATTCTCAAAAATACAAATTATCCATAAGCATGTGAACAAAACTTCAATTTCATATTCAGTGGTATTGAAATAATGAGAAATAATTGTTCTCACTTACAAAACGGCAAAATTATTTTAAAGAGACAAACTCCATGCTGGTGAAGCTTTTGAGAAACAGGTAGTGAAAATGCCAGAGGCTTTTTTGAAAGACTTTGGACATCTGATAGTTTAGCAGAAGACTAGGTATGGTGCTTGGCAAAAATGAGTCCTGCCAGTTCATGGAATGTCCAAAGCAGGGACTTTGACTTTGTATGCCAAATCAAGTCACCCCAAATCTCCACAATAACTACCACACTGCTACTGCGGACAAGCGTCCTGGTTCTTAATGTTAACACTTCTTCCACCCCCAGCATGGCATGGCTACTGGAGGCCGGAAAGAGTAGTAATGATTGGAACCACACACACACACACACACACACACACACACACACACACAGGCCTACAGGTAGTATGTGATTAGATGGCCAGTCTACAGACATGCCTTCTCTTATTTCTGCTGTGACACAAAATCTGGAGGCACTGAGTTAGGCATGCCTGCCACTGGCAAACCCGAGTGATACACACCAAAAGTCTTGGCATTCACACTCTTTGATCCAATAATTCCACTTCCAGAAACCTGATCTAATGAAATAGTCATGCAAGCAAAGTAGTCTTCCTGGGAATATTTATGGAGGCACCTTTTTACCACTGAGAAAAATTGGAAAGCCTCTAAATGTTCTATACCTGAATAATAGTTAAATTAAGGAAAATTCAAATGCTGGAATATTAAGTAATTTAAAATGTTTTAAAGGAATATTTAATGACAAGTTATAGTAAGGGAAAAAAAAACTAGCTGTTTCTATAGTTTGAGCCCAATTTTAAAGGAAGGAAAGAAAGAAGGAAAGAAGGAAAGAAGGATGGATGGAAGGAAAGAAAAGATACAGGGGATTCATACTGCTATAAAATATATTTTGTAATTATAAAAGTAGAACATGATTGTTAAAGTTAAAAAATTTAGCACATAAAGCAACAAGTAGAAGCCCCCCCCCCAAGCAACCCATTTTTTTCATTACTGACTTACCCAGCCCAAGAATATTATCAACACATGACCTTTGAGATGTTTTTCTATGTATATCAACATTTGTATATTTTAGGGAACTGGAGATACATTAGAGTCATATTTACAACATATTTAGTGTTCTAAAATTGGCTATTTTATCACTCAAGAATATATCATGGGTATCTCCCATGTAAGTGCATATGGATATTCTTGTTTATTCTTTAACAGCAAGTTAAATTTCTTTGATTTTTAAAAAAATTTTAAATCTTTTGTAATTGCAGTTTTCCAAAATGTTCAATAATTTTACAACAAACAGAGATTACGTTTAGGATTAGAAAAAACATATATAAACATTTTTTCAAGAGAGGAGTCGCTACTGCACTAGAGCGAGGATGGAGGGATTCTTTGCCAACACGCCTCACCCTGAGATGGGAGATCCGCTCCCTGAGAAGCATTACTTCACCGAGCCGGCAAGAGCTGTGAATGAGCGCCTGCTGTGTGCCAGGCACCGCGGGAGGTGCTGGGGAGACCCGGAGCTCCCAGCCTCCCCTGCCTTCCGCTTGTGTCTCCCCCTATTTGCCACTGCCTTAGTGCCCACCTCAGAGTCATCTCTGGATAAATGACAAAACTGAACGGCACCGCTTCTGCTGAAATGGAGCAGGGAGCTCCCCTACTGGTAGAGAGAAGGATAAACGGGGGAAGAGGGGATTTGATGATTTTCTGTTAATGCCTACATGTATGAAATAAATGCTTTTCCCTGCATTTATAATGTTCATAATCCAGTGGCGAGACAGCCGAGTACATTGGTGATACTGCTTTATAAAAGAAAATGCTCTGGACCCTGGAGGCAGACTGACTGATTCAAATTCAGACTCTAGTAACAGACTGGCTTAGCAAGCAGTAAATGTCTAAAATGAGAATGATAAAACCTCCTCAAAGGGCTGGGGAGGAATTCAGGGAGAACTTGGGTGAAGTACCCAGCAATGGCTTGACACGTGGTATATTCAATAAATGACCCCAACCTGGCCTTCCCCCTCATCAGCTTGGCAGCTGTATCGAGCCCAGAGCACCTACTCCGACCCTGGCAGAAAGGCTGTGTTCAGAAGGTGCAGAGGCTGAGTCTGTGTTCAGAATACTAAGCCCTATCACAGGCAAGGCGGAAGGGAGTGGAATCGTTATTTGCCCTCCCTAAACCCAGGTGTTTTCAGAAGTGTCAACTCATTTTAAAGCTGTCCCAATGCAAATAGAAGCAGGAAAATGGTTCTGTTACTACCAAACAATTTTAAATTATAGTGACAGGATGCAGGACTCTCTGCTATTTTAGATTATACATATCACCTCTCCCAGGCAGGTTTCTCAACCACTTATGAAAAAAATAGAAAAGCAAAAGAACATGCTGTGTTAGGGCTGCAACCAGATGGAATTAAAGGAAAAGACTTGAGTGTGGCATTGAAACAAGGCTACTGTGGGCCGCACATTTTTTTCCTAGCTACCACTGACAAAGCAAAACATCTTAACCTTCTGCTGACTGCTGTTATCACCGTATGAGAACATGCCCTAACCCTTAATTGGGGAAGGAAGCAAGTTCTCCATGCTGAGCGAGAGTATCTCACTGGGTTGCAAGTGGACACTATGCAAAATTTAAAAAGCAGTTCAATAAAAGAACACAGTGGAGCACAACAACTCCCAGAAATGCTAGATACATCCCTTGTGTGCGTGATGATGTATGTGTACACCGAAATCAAGGTCAGTCCAACTCAAGCCTCAACTGAGCCACTTCGCAACTAGGGTTCAGACCAACTCATTCAAGCATGGTCTTGCTGGGGTACCCTAACTGCACCAGTCGGGTTTACCTGGGATCCCGTGTTTCTATCTCAACCACCCATCTATCTGAAGTTCTTAAACCTCTGAGGCCTTTAAAATAAAGCCACTAATCTAGAAAAATATCTGCTCTTCAAAGGCTTCCCTGATGTTCCCTCAGGGTGAAGCAGACTCACCCTGCTCTGAATTCCCACGCACGTGTACACACACGTGTACGCACAAATCACTCTAGTCTTTATCATAAACACCCTAAGCCACGGTCTGCTTCACCAACTCAAATGCCCCTGGAGGTCAAGCAACGGAGGGAGGTGAGTGAAGCAGGCCTCGGGGGGTGGGGCATTTAGTGAATCGCTGAGGCCTGCTTTATCTGAAAAAAGCAGCTGCTGCTCTGCCAGATAATTGTTGCCAGGCAGGAATTCATACATAGGTTTGCTAGATCTTTCCATTTTTCAGAGGCTATAAATATTTTTTTTTTGAGATTTATTTTTATTTATTTATATACCCCCCCCTTGCTGCTTGTGCTCGCTGTGTTCATTTGCTTTGCAGTTTTCTGCGTCTGCTTGTCTCCCCCTGCTGCGTCAGCTCACCGCGCGGTGGCTTGCCTTCACTAGGAGGCCCCAGGAACCGAACTCGGGGCCTCCCATATGGTAAACCGGAGCCCAACCAATTGAGCCACAGCCTGTTCCCAGCTATAAATCTTCACCTATGTGAAGTCTCCTGGTTTTTAAACGTTGGCAATGCATTGAAAAACGTTTAAACAGAGTGGGCCATATAGAAGCTGCTTGCTGGCCAGAAAGAGCACAGGCGGCCAGTTTACAACCTCTTCCTTTGGGACCCACATAATCACCGTGCACCTCACCTAAGTGAGTGTCTTGTTTAATCTGTCCCTGCCAGGGATGAGGAATGTCCTTCAGCCTTGTAAACCTCTAGCTTTGTCTTCACTGGCTCTGTCTTCTTTTCTTCCTGGGACAATGGTCTCTAAGACCAGACATGTAGCCACTTGTCTGCCTGCCCCCTGGTTTTCTTAACTCTGTTTAGGATAAACACAATTTCCATCCCCAACCGTACTCCTGTTACTCGTACCTTTCCAACATCTGTCCTGTATTTGCTGAGTAAAGGCCACTTTTCTCTTTGGATTCCTACCACTGCAACCCTACGTTTTATCTAACATCCTCTGAGCTACACCAATCTGTGCTAGGCTGAATTTCTCTCATGCTCCTTTAACTTGAGTACCCTTCTTTTGAATCAATCAATTCCCTTATACATATTAAGTCTGGGCTTTCTCATTGGCCATTTTTCCTTGGGAATCGGTCTCAGGCTTCATGTTTCTCTGGAGGACTAGCCCTTGACTACATGGCCACCAGCCAAGAAGCTCACGGTCCCTCTTCTCTGTGGGCCTGTGCGTCCTTTTTCTGGGTCTTGGACGAGTAGCCACGCTGACTTGCACAGGATTTCTTTCAAGGCAATGTAACTCTGATGACCAACTTTGTCAATATGTTGTGACTTCTGGGGACTCAGTAAAGGCATTGTTCTATCCTAATCCTAAAATGTCACTGACATCCTGTTCTCCTCTGGGAGGAACACACTGGGAGGGGTATTGATTTTGATTTCATGGATTTGAGCAAGAAAGAAGACCCTATGGGAAAAGTATAATACACAGATCTTCCTTCTACAGAATAAGGGTTTTTCCCACAGCTCATTTTGTTCATCATTTCAAAACCTTTGCCCTGCTTGCAGAGCCATGGAGCCAACATAGCTTGTCATAGTCAGAAACAAATACTGAGGCTCACATTCAGAATTCTGCTGCTCAGCTGAAAAGGCCCTTTCACACTTAAATCCTTCAACTGTTTCCTGTCCCAGAGTCGATAGGCTATAGTCCCAACACAAAAATCTCTTTTTTCCTATCTGCAAATAGTGGGTCACAAAGCACTTTACACGACTATAATTGACTAAAGAGAGTGCTAAATAAAATCCCTTTTTTAAACTATAAAGACATTTATGAGTTAAATGAAGACAGATAAATTTCAGTGCATTGTAAAAGTATGCAGTAATAGCAGGCAATAATCAACATACCATCAAAAGATGCATAAAACTAGCCAGCAGAAAACATAAATGATTGAGAATAATCTTCCGAGGATAGCTAGGGGATAGGCAAGGTGAATGAAGGTGTACTACACATTCATTCTATTAGTCTGCACTCAGTTAAATGATACTCTTTACGTTTACAGCCAGAGGAAAACAGATAATGCCAGAGTGAGAAAAAGGGCATTGGTGGGGGGCAAAGGGGATGAAAATTAACCAGAGAAAGAATGTCGACCTCAGACCTCTGAGGAGCCTGGTGATCTTTTGAAACTATCTGCCAATATTTGAGCTTCAGCTGAAACCTGGCTTTGGTAAACAGAACTGGGCGCAAATTTAAAATCACATGGCTACTCGTGGCTGGGTGGAGGTTAGTTTGTTGTCTTTAAGCACTCCCATGATAAGTTACAAAGAGAATTGAAATTCACATCTTACGAAGCTGTACTTCAACTGCAGAAGTCTTCAGGAATCTCAGAAGTACAAGCCATTGGAATATTTTATTTGCCCAATTTCATTTCCAATCATACAGTCGGAACTATGGTGGCAAAACTACAATTGCTTATGATCACCTATTATCAACTCTCAATCTGGTTTAGTGTTTCAAAGTATCCCCTCCCTAGGCAAGCTGGACCTTCTACCTGAGGACTCATCCAAGCCCAACTAAAAAGCATCCACGTCTTGTTTGTCATCCAGACATTCCATGTTCCCAGGCACCATTGAAAT